>VUJU01000139.1:26726-162941 GCA_009835225.1 Aphis craccivora | reverse complement strand
AATTTTTTTGGCCCAATGAAAATACTTGAAAATTTAATACAAAGTTCCTCATAAGTTATTCTTATAGTGATTAAAAAATTATAAGAATACATAGGCACAATTTTTTTATTAGCATTTGAGGTTCAAATATTCACAAAAATTCGTCAAAATCGTGAATATTTGCAAATTATTTTGTAGGTATAATTCATTAACATTTTTGTATAAATAGCTAAGAGTTGAAAATTTAATACAAGATTTTTCATAAGTTTAGCTTACATTAATTTTAAAAGAACTTACATTTTGGTGTATTCAGGCCATTAAAACATAAACCACCTTTTTCACTAACCACTGGAAAATATATCCTAGGCTGACAAATCATCTCCGTTCAGAATCGTTTTTCGTATACAATGATACCTATCATTGGATTCAAATTTAACACTTCTATTATATATAATAATGATCCATACGGTACCTAATGTACAGCAGAGCGGTACCCACTTACCCACTTATTTTAAGATTGATATATTAGACATTTGAGTATATTTACATAGATAAGTGTCTTAAGTAAAATAAAAATATACGTTTACTTAACCATATATGGGGTAAAAATAAATACATTTATAACTAACACGATATTTCATTTTTGATAAGCGTGTAGTTAGGATTAGATAATTAATTTATAATTTCTTAATGATTTAGAATAAAATTCAACGATAGAATATGATTATAATAATTTTAAATTTGGAAAATAAAATTAATACCTTAATTAATTAATCTAAATATTTTAATACTGCATGTTAGAATAAAAGTACACAAAATGTTGTTTTATATTATATTGCATAACAAAACTACTAAGTATAATTGTATATTTTATTAAAATATCCAATTTGAACTTAAAATGTCTATTATAAAAAAAAAAATCATTATGTTTAAAAGAACAAATAACAGTAGGTACTTATGTATTAGATTGAGTCGAATGTTAGAATTGTATTTAAACAAACTTATTAAAATTCTAGTTGTTATGACTAAGCAATAAAAGAAACGATTAATACCATAAAAAATCAAAACATGTTTTGAACATACAAATCCTGTTTGTCATGTCTTTGTTTGGAAAATTATTCATTGTATGAATTTTTGTCAAAACTTTGCTGTTTTCGTAATTTGTTTTGAATATCTCGAAACTTTGATTATATTTCGTTTTAATTAATCTCAATTTTTTGTTTATGTCTGCTTACCCACACATATAATAGAAATAAAACGCATTGATGTTCAACTTTAAGGGTGGTCTCTGCTGATAACAAATTGGATCTAATTTGTACTTTTGTTGGTCGAAAATAACAATTCTCAGTAATTTTCAATATAATTGGGAGAAAAAAATGTTGAAAACGGGAATTTTCACTTAATTCCAGTTTTTAATAAATCTATGTTATTTTGTTTTAATATTGTAATTCAAAAAAATCACCGTAGAATCATGAAATGTTCATTAAATATTCATATTAGCATTTAGTAGTTATTATATAATATTCAAAACGTTTTGGCTTTTTTTATGATTTTCATAGATATTTGAATTTCTTGATTAAATGCATTCATTAGTCATTACAGTGGTTTACTCAATAACAAGGTACATTGCTATCAAAGTTACAGCAGTGCTATTATTTACTTAGCCAATTTTTAAATCTATTAAATCTATATTTTATTCATTAAATGTTGAATACATTTATTGCGTATTGGTTTGTCGTTAGTGGCGTTATTTTTAATGTAAAACCTATAAACTAAATATATTAAATTTTCTGCAGTTTGCCATGATTTTGTTTTATGACGTATAAGTTAATGTTTATTTGCTTGAATGTAAATCTTTCCTCTCCCAAAAAAATATGTTGACATATCCCTATGATGGTTTTGGCAGTTGGTCAAGAAATTTTCTATACAACTATATTGTTTCATAACTATCCCCCCATGGTATTCTGAACTTATATTTGGCTTCGTATAACCATTTTATAAATTAATCTTTTCGTGTAAACCCAATAAATGATATTGATATTATGAATTATATTTTTATATATTATCAACAATCTATTGACTAATAAATAACAATCAGTCTTATAGTGTCAATAAATCCAGTTTACATAATAAAAAATATTGTCTTGCAATAACACGTCAAAACCTTATAACAGACACGCGCAGAAAGATGGTACCATGTGCTTTTGGAACCTGGTGACCATGGGGCCCCGACGACAATGGCAGCGGTTCTGCGAAACGAAACGCCAGCGACACGACTGTGCGGGAAGCGATGGCGACGAAATCTCTCTTCATCAGCAGGTAAAAAATAACAAATAAATTAAACCTTTTATACGGCACGGAATTAAATCGGTAATATGTTTACATAATAAAGTATTACAGTATATTATTATATGGGTTAGGTTATTATAGGTTCATTTCGTTGTCTTAAAATAATATAATAATCCTCCGCTTGTGTACACAATTATCCGGATTATATGGATTTATAATTGGTACGCAATTAAATAACTGTTATCTATTCGATAATAATTAAATACTGTGTCATATTTTACGGCCTACAACGGCTACAAGTATTATTATAGGTATAAATATTAAATTTATTAATATTTAGGGCATATTATATTAATCTGTTATAACGTAAAAATATGATATTACAATTTTTCAAGAGTAGAACGTATAGGTAATATCCTAACCTACGATTGATTTATTGTTATATTATCGTTATATTATTAACTTTATTTTACTATTTTCGTTCACTTCTCTACTACCATTGACGATAAGGTTCTTAACTATCTCCGGTTTCGTACTTATAGGTTGTAGGTACGTATTTATTACACACCGCTATGCATACCCGTCTATAATATTTATTAATATTATAATATGTGTAATATAATATTATCTATTTAAAATATATTTTATATTTCCATGACCCTTCCGCCTAATATATAATAATATGCGATATTTACACGATGCTAAAGCCACAGAATAGATTTAATCTATTCAGAGTTAAAACCATTGTCTTTATAATATTAATTATTAATATAGGGTAATTTTTAATTTTTATATGAGTATGAGTTACACCATAGGTTTTAGTACTTATGAATTGATTCGGATTTTTATTTAAATATAATATACAGGTACCTATGTTTTTCTGAAACCTCGCGATTATTAATTGTTAGAAATATAGAATAATAATAAAACACCTTTTTTAATTTATTGTTCATGTAAGCTACCATTTTTTTTACATTTCAAGTATTTTTTTTAACCTTTTGTACCTACTGAATTTAGGCTTATTGATCATAGAAACATTGTTCCCTAAAATGTTTTTTGTATGAACCTTGTAATTTATGCGTTGTAATTCATCTCATATTATACTTTTTTATATTCACATTATATAACGGCAGTCTGCAGTAGAAACGTTAAAGTATATTTAGACTTAATATCTCTGTTGCTCGTGACCTTTTTTTGATTCTCTATACTAAACTTTGACGTTACGTCAACTGTTAATTGGATTTCATCGGGCCTGTCACTTTTGCAGGCTATAATTGAGTGCCAAATTAAACTGAATTTTTTTATTATCGATCATTGGTTTATATAAAAACACAGTTATATAATTTGAAATTATGTATTTCGATTTCTATAGTAATGTTATATTAAATGAATGATTAATTTAATTTTTTCATTTAATTGGGCTAATTTTAATTTATTGATGATTAGTATACCTACATTTTAGTTGTTAATAGTTTTGTAGAAGACTATAATATATACAATTGTTATATTAAAATGATCGTTTACGGTTTATTATCGAATGAAAAAAAGTTAGTTCTGGATAGAAAATCGATCATTTTCGTTGTGGCATTAGTAATATTTTTCCAACTTATTTATACAATTTATTAGTATTTAAAAAGTATAATAATACATCAGTATATATTAGATAATCCCCCTTTCTTAAGTTAAGGAATTATTATAAGAAAGATTATTTAACTACTTGAAGACTGTTGGTGAAATAAACCTTTATTTTGCATTTATAAATATAAAAAAACAAATATTTTAATTTAAACTTAAAAGTATAAAGCGTATAAAAAATAATTATAAACTAGTCTATTAACTATTCGAATTATGAAACAGATGTCAGCATTTATTACATACCTACTTACATCACACAACGTTTTTCATCATGTTAACATTTATTTTAAATGTTCATAATTATACTTATATTATATACCTTGTTTAAAATGACGTTTAAATTACTTAAGATATCGAAAGATATATTCTAACTGAATATTTCATGTATTATGTATATGGAGTGTTCTAACGTCAAAAAATGTCGATTTCGTACTTAAGTAATCTATAGTGTTAAACATAGACGCCCGAAAGGGAGTAAGGCAAGACATTTAATCTTCCCGTAGACTTAAAATATAATTTTTAATTTGCTTTTTGTCTTTATTTTAGTAATAAATAATTACTTATAACTATTCTTTAGTAAAAAAAAAAACGTTTATTTTAATGCACTTTTTGGTGTTTGATTTTATTATATCCCTCCCTGATAAATTTTCTACAGGCATTTAAAGTTTTAACACATCATCATTAATGGTTGATGATAATATCTCATATATCATGATATAATATGCATCGGTTATCACGTGCACTTAAATGAGTAAATGACTGGTGAGGAGATGTATTTTTTAAAGTTTTTTTAGATCATGTACTAATTTTGTTACTTAAAATTATAACCTCACATATTTCAATATTGAGGTATTTCCATACGTTTTTATAACTATGGTACCAGAGAATAATTATAATAAAAAATATTAAAAGTAATGTTTGTTTTAAATTATTAGTAGAGACTAGAGGTGGACAGCATATTATGTAGATTCAACTCAAAATCTTATTGATCGTATAAAATATTATTTTGTAATATAGATTATTAAAGACTAAATTTATATTTTAATACATGATTATAGGTTTATTCTATAGCAAATATAAAGTTCAATAAATACAATTATAATACATATTATACATACTATATAGTATATATATTATATAATATCGAATTTTCTGTTTTATTGCATTTATGAGCTCATAAATTATTAGTCTTCCAAATTAGTTGTTAATTTCTATGATTGATTCCATTCGATACGCATCGCAATCATTTATACACACACGAATACATGATTATTTGTGCTCTTGCAACTATAGAATTTTTTGAATATTATATTGGTTTTATAAGATATAATACCATGTAAAACTATATTTACTTTAGATCTATTATAAATAGTACGACGTGTAATCTATTGAAGTGTTGTATCTAGCGTCCAGCGTATTATGTGTTTTGAAATAATTTCAGACATTTTGTATTATGGAAAACCTTGCTTTTAAACTTCTTCTCCAATTTATTTCAAGATTTTTTACTACGTCATACATATATTATATTTTTTATAATGATTTACTGAAATGACCCATTTTCAACCGAACACTAATCAAACAATTTTTGTTTGTTTATGCTCTAAACGCACGTGATACAATATTTTTTGATTTACCATATTGGGACAAATGGGACAACATCAGCCTAGTTTTCCAATTTCGAGTCTCTTAGGCGATATTTTTTGTTTTATATAACGCGCGAGTGTTTATAATGAGACGAGTATGAACATATGATGAACATATCATACAAAATTGTGTATTATGTTACTTAACTTAACGGTAAGTATATGAATGTTTTATGTAAATACCCCGGTGCCCCACACATAATGTATAGGTACACATGTTGGCGATTAACGGCTAACGATTGATCATGATCAGTCCGTTGTACGCATACTATATCAAACTTTATACCTACTACATCCGGCGCATGTATAATATTATTATATATTATGTATTATTGTTTATTGATTTATAATGATATATTTAATAAAAACGAACCGCACTTATGATTTAAAAACTATAATATTAAAACGTAAATGGGTGCGTGTAAATACGCCTCTTGATCTGTCGGTATAAACACGTTTTTTTTTTTCGGAAAACCGCGCACAATTCATTTTTACTGCGCGTTGCATACGTATATAATACCTACTATACCAATTATTGCACATGCAAAAACACTTTCGATGACGCGCACGCAATAAGTACTTAACAGTGTAGCAATATTGAAGTAGTATTGTAGGTAGGTACATAGGATATTGGACGTTTTGTTGAGTATTTTTTCTCTTTCAGAAATTTTAATGTCGCCGGCCGTGGGCCGTGTCCTCCCGAAGTCTTATTCGTTTGATGCAAATAGATATAAATATTATAATAATATGCACATTTTTTACAATTTAACATCATAAACATTTTAGTATATTACGCGCACGCCGTATAATACATATAACAATAATTAATATCGGTCGATCGTATATATTATAATATTATCGTATATTATTGTATATATTATATATAGGTAATAGTTTGCGTACACTATCTATACGTATAATACAATAATAACAATATTATGGCGGCGGAATATATAGACATTTGTTATAAAGACACTCTCGGCGAATGACGTCAATGGTGACCTTAAATGACATATGCGGTCGACATAGGAGTCTCCTTCTCCATCCGTCTGTCCTGTGGTGGTCGTCGTCGTCGTCGTCGTCGTCGCGGTGTGTATAATACCGGCCGAGGGGCATACTTTCGCGTTTGCGTGTGTAAGCGGGTATACTTGTGTATATGTGTGTGTGTGTGTGTGTGTGTGTTTGAGTGCAAATGTGTTACAACGTTTATGCCATTGCTACCTATATCACGCACGTGCTTGTGAGTGTGTGATATTCGTACTTTGTTGTTTCATAATATACATACATATTATATGATATTATATAGGTACAATATTATAATATTATTGCTTGTAATCCTGTACCTATGTGCTCAACGATTGCGTTTTGTATGACGGCGGTGGTATTACTTAAAATATATAAGAGGATTTACTGAATACTGATATATGAGTTTGCTTATACGCCGTTCTTTTTATTCTTCAATATCAACAATACAATCATTCGAAATCTGATTTTTGATATTTTTAAATAATATACTTGAAGACTATAATAATATATATATATTTTCAAGTTCTTGAGATCGTCTATATTAAATACTACTCGGAGTGTCCTGTATTCTGTGAGGATACAAACATCATTTTTTTTTTCAAATCAGAATCCCCTTTGTCGCATTTTAAATTATTTAGCTGAACATTTTTCTGAGAATTTTAATGTATCAGTATTAAAATTCAAACGAGGTTTTTTGACTTTGATGATAGAATGGGCTTAAAGATATGAGTTTATTTATTATATAATCTATATAATATCGAATTTTAGTAATTAATATTTATAATTTGTAAAAATGGTTCAACCGTTAGAAACACTATATATTATTATCTAATATTACATCTATTCTGTAATAATATTTTTAATTTTGTAAAACTATTTTTGAGGACTATTGTTTTCAGTATAAACATTTTATTAGTAACTGTAAAAGTACTCCTACAATGTTAGAAATTAAGTACTTACATCGACATTTTGAAAAAAAAAGAGGGATTCTTATTTGAAAAATAGAAGTGTGTATTGTCACAGGAGACAAGCGCATATATTAATTAGTACAAAAAATCTCAAGGATTTGAAAATATGGTCTTTCGGTATATTTAAAAATTTCAAATAAGAATTTAAATAAATTCATTATTAAATGAAAAGAATGGAGGTGAGCAATGAGCATACTTTGGTAAATCGCATTGTGTAAAGTATTATTAATATATTATGATATGAGATTATGGTATTTTTTTATTGTCAAATAATTTATTGATAGATTCTATCTATAGTCGTGCGCATTACGGTTTTCTTACACGTGCTGATTTCATTTTCACTTTGGTACTCGGTACTTATAGATTTTGTCTAACTGTCCTTATAGTGATATATTTTTTCAATATAATTTAGTGTTAACCTCCGCATATCATCGGGTTATTAGAATAGTTTACGATAATATTATTATTTTGTTTCCGCTCATGATGGTTTTTCAGTAAACCATATATTGTGCACACATACTGTTATGATATAGATATTAATTATATACTCTTCCCATCTTCCCAATCGACAATGCTATTTTTTTTAAAACTGGATTTCAGATTATTACCCGTGCGTTTTCACATGTATAATTTATTATGTATATCAATATTTTATAACACTGTATCCCAACTTGGGGGGCGTTAAACATTGATGGGAAGGCATAAGCAGTCATTACGAATTTATAAATGAAATTATTAATTAGGCGTTTTCCGGTTGTTCAATATCACGTCTTTTTTTTCTTTTCTTTTTTTGGAAAATAATTAATAAAATGAAAAATTAATAACTACTGGTTATCGATTACTTATCGATAAAGATTGGGTATATTAAGTAATTGCACATTCATAATCTTCGCTAGGATACTATATTATTATATTATATTATTTAGTATTTACTATTATTTATACTTTGTACTAATTTATTACTATAATTATTTGAATTAATTATTATTCCATTATATTATTTATTATTATTCATATTTTATTATTATCATCAATAAAAAAAGTTGTCATTTCAAATATTGAATAGTTTATTTGTTAGGTATATAAAAAAAAGTTGATAATTTTTTTTTAATTCATAGTACCTATAGGGTGCGAGATATTTGAAAACCTACAAAGGGGCGTAAAATAGAAGAGGTTGGGAACTACTGCTTTATAACGTTCCAAAGTCTACCTAAGTCTAAGTTAAATTATAATAATTTTGATAACCTTATATTTGAGCTTATATACCTCGTGAATTTGGTTTTTCAGTCGAATTTGAACATATCACGATTACTGAAATTAATCGTTATTCAATTAATATTTTTCTGATTTTCTTTATTTTAATACGTAATATATTGTATATTTTAACATGTATTCGTTTTACGTCATAGTAATACTATATTATTTAATGATAATGACGATAAGTAGTTATTTCCAAATCGATACATATAGTCAACAGTTAACAATAATTATTAATTATTAATATTTAAATGTCATTATAATTAATTTTAAATATAACAACGAAGTATAATAATATAGACTATATTGTGTTTGGTGTTCAACGAAAATAAAAACGTATGATAGATAGGTATACTTGTAAACACATTTCAATAAACAAAACAAACATACAAATAATTATGTTTTAATTTCAGCACAATGGTTACAATTTATAACTTACAAATATTAAAAAATAGAAATTCTTATTAATGGTAATATTCTCTGTTTAGATCAACTTGACAATATTTATTATCTATATTATCTATTCTATATAATATTTAATGCATTTTGTAATGTTTACTGTGCAGTTTTATACTTTAAAACTGAAGTGCAGTAAATAATTTAACATTTTTTAAAGTTAAAGATTACCTAGATTATTGTTATTAGCTTATACTATATCGTTTTTTTATATTTTTTAATTAGTGGTTCCCATCCTCTTCTATCCTATGCCCCCTTTATTGTAGGTTGTAAAAAATCTCTAGTCCCCCTTTTATAATAATTTTTCATTTTTTCCCTACATTGTAAAATAAAAATAAGTTAACAAATAAAATTTTATCTTCGTAATAACTAGTTGCGTCTCCCCAGCAATGTTTACACATGCCCCCCCCCAAAGGTTGGGTAACGCTGTTTTAATTGAACTTAAAAATAATTTAGATTTTAAAATTTGTACCTTTAAAAAAAGTTTTTGATATAAAGAACTTATAAAAATATAACCCTGAGTACTAGTAATGTATACTATATAGTTAAATAAGTAGTATAAACAGTAAACACTAAGTATTATATCCTTGAAAAAACGCAGTACCTATATTCTTACATTCGAAACCCTAATAGTTTATAAAAATCCAGACTTGTAATATGTTATTGTTTAGTATTTATTTTCTGTGGTTAACTCGATTGCGTAGACGTATTTAAATTTTTATCTTTATACTTAAAAGTTATACAATCCATAGAATGTCTTAACTTTTAAGTAGAATAAACTTTGTTTGGTCTAGTAAACTTTCTAAATTGAAATGTTAGAATATATTTTTATTACCTAATCAGAAATAGGATTTAAAAAAAGGCGATGTATATCATTCATAACATAAATATATGTTAGGAGTTGAAATAATAATCTAAAAAGTATAAAATATAATATTATGTATATTATTAATATATTAGGTAGGTATATTAGTAACAAGCAAAGAAATTTAAAAATAAGAAAAACCTATTTTTTCAATATTTACTTTATTTTAGATATTGCATTTCACTTTAGGAAAGTAGTAATTTAAATTTGTGTAATTATTATTTTAAAATATAATTCTATACAATAATTGAAGAATAAAAAACTTAAATATTACAAATTACGATATTTACAATATTGAATATTATTAGTATATTAATGTGTTTACAACAAATATATATGTAAATTCAAAAATTAATTTGTTTTTGTATTTTATTTTAGATTTTGAACGAAGTGATGAATGTATTGATTTTACAATGATGTGTGTTTTTTTTTTTAATTTTTTTTTTTGTGTCTGTCACCACGTTTTGGAGCAGTAAAAGTGCTCCGATTTTAAAAAGTGGACCTTGTCTCTGATAGGAAAGTGAATGTAGTTGGTACTTTGGGGGGTCAAAAGTAAAAAATTTTCAATAGTTTTCAAAAGCGTCAGGAAAAACCCTAAAAAAGTAACAGAAAAACGGGAATTTATACGCAAAACCAGTTTTCGACCAAATCGATTTTTTTATATGGTTGTAAATCAAAAGGTTATCACTGTAAATACTTGAAATTTTCACCAAAGGTTTATGTAAGTGTTATCTATATACAGTTAAATTTTCAAAAAATTTTGACTTTTTTTGAGTTATTTTTAGACCACAGAAATTTTCGATTTTTTTGAGAAATTTTTTTTTGAAGTGTCGATAAAAAAATTTTGGATGACCAAAAAGTTTTGAAAATTTAATATAAGGTTCCTTATAAGTTGTTCTTATTGTAGCTAAAAAAAAAATAAAAATCTTTAGTCATAATTTTTTTCTATAAGCGTTTATAGTTCAAATTTTTACGAAATCTGTCGAAAATGCGAAAATTTGCAAGTAATTTTGAAGTTAAAAAATCATAAAATTTTTTGTGTTAATAACTAAGGATTAAAAATACAACACTAAGTTTTCCATAAGTTTTCTTTCAAGTATCTATAGAGAAAACTCGAATCATCATTATAGGAAAAATGTTAAGTGCGTTTGAATTTTAAATTTTTACAAAATAGCGTAACGATAACGATTTATTCTCAAACGATTTTAAATATTAATTGTTATTATTCAAAAAGTATAAGTCGTAAGAACTTGAAAATTTTACCAATTATTATGATTGGCATTTTCATTACATGATTTAACTTACAAAATATTTTGACTTTTTTTGAGCTATTTATAGACAACTGAAATTTTCAAATTTTCTGAAAAATTTTTTTTGAAGTGTCAATTTAATTTTTTTGGCCCAATCAAAATACTTGAAAATTTAATACAAAGTTCCTCATAAGTTATTCTTATAGAAATAAAAAAATTATTAGAATACATAGGCACAATTTTTTTTTTATTAGCATTTGAAGTTCAAATATTGACGAAAATTCGTCAAAACCATGAATATTTGCAAATTATTTTGTAGTTATAATTCATACAAATTTTTTGTATAAGTAGCTAAGAGTTGGAAATTTAATACAAGATTTTCCTTAAGTTTAGCTAATAATAATTAAAAAAAACTTAAATTTTGATGTATTCAGACCATTAAAACATAAACCACCTTTTTCACCAACCACTGAAAATTATATCCTAGGCTGACAAATCATCTTCGTTCAGAATCGTTTTTCGTATACAATGATAATAATTATTATTGGTAATATTAATATTATTATTATTTATTGGTAATTATTACCATTGGATTCAAATTAACCCTCCTATAATGTATAATAGTGATCCACACGGCACCTAATGTACAGCAGAGCGATACCCACTTGCTCGTTTTTTTATTTATTTATAAATACGCCTTCACTACCAGGGTTATTGGCGTTTCTAAAAAAATAACACATTACATTTTATAGTATTTACAATACATTACATTTACCCTTGTATAAAAAATTTAATATGGTACAATAAGTTTTAAGTTTATGTAATTATATGTGATACATCTAAGTGTTGTTGTTATATTTTCTGAAATGGTTCGTCTCTTTGAGGAGTTCCAGAAGCGATGATGTTTTTTCTGTTTTTAGTGCTAGTATTTCACATATATTGTAGGGGAGCATCCGTTTGTCTCTGGAGTTTGTTGTCAGGAGGCATTCGGTTATCATATGTTTAACAGTAGTTGTAATGTTGCATGAGGTGCTTATATACGTTGTTCCTTTTTACTCATAAGATGTTCGTCGTGTATAATGTATGACCAATTAATTTATATGTTTAATGGTTATTGTCTTCAATTGTATTTTATAAAATTATAGTATTCTATAATATATTATTTAAGATTTAACATATGAACAATTATATAAAGATTCATGAACGTAATATTTTTCTATACTCGGAGGTGATGCTGTTTAAAATATTTAATTTGATTATTTTGTTTGTAGTCTTCCTAAAGTTATGTACTCATATGTATATTGTATGTATTAATACATTATGTAGGTATATATATATGTATAATGATATTAATTGTCTTCGACTCGACTGTCTACTTTGTAGTAAGCGTACATTGGAATATGTTACTTAACCTTATCAACACTTATTTTGGAAAATTATATCTCTGCATTATTGTACTGCAGTTTTTCTAGTCAGTTGTAACTTCTATGTCTGTATCAGTTTCCAGTAAATTAAAATTCAAAATGTATCGATAAGAATGTTTCCATTAGATTGTGATGAAATAATATAATATTCCTACGTCACTATAAAGTTAATATTGTGAAATTAAAATAAAATGATTTTACTTAATCGAGCCCTATGTAGTTTAACCTTTTTTAAATTGTACAGAAAATCTATATATATGAACTAAAATAACATGGGCTTTTTTAATAATATTTCTCATTAGTAATTAATCATAATGTTTTTTTGTTCTTGTTATCTATTTTTATTCTTATGATAATTGTATGTTAATAACCATTCGATATACCGTAGTAGCATTTTGAATAATATAACAATTATAATATTAATGTTTTAAATGATGTTATAAGTTACGTACATAATATTATTTGTTGATTTTTCAATGTAAACATAAGCTTAATTGTTCGATTTCGTGTGAAAAAAACGATCATTCTCAAGTTTTAATCATTTAATTATTTTTTAAATAATTAACTATAGCATACTTTTAATAGCTGTTGCTAGTATAAAAAATATGATTATAAGCTACCTACGTAATAAAAAAAAATATTGCTTAGCAGTAAATACCCAAGGTGATATAAAAAATAATAAATTGTCTTATGAATGGAAAAAATTATAACATTTTACTAGATTAACTACTAGTAAGGTAAACAAATGAAAGGAATTTTAATTTATGAAGAAAACTGTTAAAAGAGCTTTATATACATTATACATACATATATTATGTACATATTACATATACATAATATAAAAACAATAACAATATATATATATAATATTATAGCAACATTAAATTTGAAAAGATATCCTCCTTGTAATTTCCTTGTTTTTCTATCGAGGTTTTTAGATTAGTAAGTTAAATCGCGTACCTATACATGACGTATAAAGCCGTAGGTACGACAAATAAAAATTAAGTATAATATGAAACTAGGCATGCCATTGGCTGAACAGGAAAATTACGTGCAAACGCGGAAACTACCGTTCGTATGTACTATGTATATATACATAATACCTACATAATAAATAAATTAATAATAGTACACGAGATCTCGTTGTGTGACCAACAAGCAAGATTTGTTAAAAAAAAAAAAAAAATTATGATAATAGTTATAACAAACGCATTCAAACGAATGGACAGCATGTTGGATGCTTAACATTTTTCTTGCTTTGTTCCGCTAATATACGATAATGTGCGAAAATCAAAAATTAGCGTTTTTGAATAGTCGGTTAGTCCGCTTAAAAATTATGGGTGTTATGAAAATAAAGAATAGATTTTTCCGGAAGTAAAATCATTTTAGTTGAAATGAAGTAAAAAAAAAATTAAATATTAGTTATAACTTTTAAGTATAAATTATACTCGTACAGTTATTTATACAAATCTTTTTGTTTTTAAATGTTAAATAGATTTCATGCAAATGTAGGTTATTTAAAATAATATAATGGTTTATGGTTATATTTTATAATAATATGAGTATGTATTTGCAAATAGTAATGTATGCAAATAGGCAATAGCTTTATGTCTTAAAAAAGGTAAGAGGTAGATAAGTTACCAAGAAGAACATAATATAATGAATATATGGCTATAAAGTGTATATATATATATATATATATTATAAGAACACATCACATTTTCTAATTATTATTTATTATATTGTGCTACCTTACGATATAATTATGTATTTTTACTCGATATATATATGCATTATACATATTATATTTGTTATTATTATTAATAAATAATATATTATTTCGAACGAGTTACTATCTATATATCAATAATTATTTTTAGCTGTGTACGATTTACACAATTACCTACCACGATTTCTTAAATATTCGTATTGTATACTTACTCGCATATACCATACTCGCATATCCATCCGCACGTCATATATTTTAAACTATTTGGTTAATGCTTAATAATCGGAGTTGCAATTTTTTTTTTTCATTTGATATCAAATTTCAAAATATGTATTATGTGTAATTACTGTTTTAAAATACCGGTTAAACTTAAGTGATTATAACGTCAGGAATGAGTATACCTGTATCAGTTCATATTATATATAGAGATAGATATTAAACACATACATTTAACAATTATCATTTTGCATAACCATGTTTATATGTATATGTTAATCATATTATTCATTTATTCGATTATATGACGTCTACGATCAAGTTATTTCTAGAGTTTATGGAACACCGATATATAGTCTGATGTCATATAATGTTGTTATTTTTAAGCAATAGCCTAGAGACGTAAGGTTAGCTATAGCCTAATAGGATGACCTAAGATAGACGAAACCAGACGAAAAACTTTGGTTTTTAAGTGAAACAATAGAATAAAGGTTCAATATTTTTTAATCATTTCGTTTAAAAATAAATTTATTAGGTAGTAGACAGTATGATTATAGGTTTATATTTATAACGCGTCTGGATAAAAAGTAATTTTTTTTTAGCTCGAAAGCAGTAATTAATAAATTAATCTGGGCTAATTGATTTGTGATGGTTTTGCCCGTTCAGACAAAAGTGTATGTATAACTATGTTCAAAAATTGATTTAAATGTTATGTTATTATATTATAGGATCATAATATATTGTGTGCAATATGCAACTATATAAGCTGGTATAATAAGTGATATATTGAAATACATATACGTGGAATGTATGAAATTTTAAAGCTTTGTCAATTCCTGTTCTATACAACGAGTATTTAGTATTTGTTTTTTGTAAAATTATCAACAAGTGTCCAAAATAATTAGTTACGGAAATCACCTATCATTCAAAATGTTTGACTTAGTTCATTAAATATGCTAATTATTTCTTGTTAATTCTTACAATATTATTATTTAGCCATTTAGACATACTTAAAAAATGTACTACATTTTTTCTTTCATAGGCTTTTAGTTTAAAAATTATTCATACGAACATAACTCAAAGTAATAACGTATTAGGTACTTAAGTCTCCTTGATATTTTAATTACAAGGACACTACTTTTCGTGGCAGTATAGAAGTCTCAAGAAGTAATACAAATGCAATAATTTTTTAAATTAGAAATTTGACGCGGATACTTAATGGATATATGTTTTTTTTAAATTGTACAATAAATATTATGAAAAATTTGGTCAGCCCAACTTCGCTGATTATCTATTTAGTGATTCGTCTTTTTTAAAATTTTATAATACAATAGAATAACAGGTACCTATAATTAAAGTATAAAGGTATAACATTTTTTTTTATCGAATTTTAAAATTAACTTATTTTAAGTTTATTGTTTATTCTCTCCGTCGGATATAAGTTATATAATAGGTACACTTGGTACGGGATATATGATTAATTGTGGTCACATTATAAAGTAAATTGCGTTGAACTATTTTGAAAAATGTGTCGGTACAACCAATTTTAACACATTTTTAAAAAAAATGCAGTTAGACATGTGAATTGGATTTCTTATCAGTGCCACTTTTGATTGTTGCGTGATTATAAATTTGCAGTTCTTTTTATAATTTAGCGTGTGAAATAAAAGTGTCTCCGAGGATAAATATACGACCATAAATTATTTATAAAATCATAATAATTATATTCTTATTTGAGATTATGAGCATTAATTTTTTACTAACACAAATGTTACTTAACAAATAATACAGTCTCCAGTCATGGTATATAAGTATACAATTTTATCACTGTTCAAAAATGAATTTTTATATAATTAAACACTTTAAAAATCCACATTTCAGTCAATACTATTACGATTATACAATATTTTGTATTACTTATCTCGAGTAAAAATTCGTCAATATTTATAATATAATATTACGAGTATTAGTATATTATATCTTAAGATTAGGAATTATTGTTATTATATTTCTCTGGTGTAACTGTTTCTAAAATGTATAAGCATCTGCATCATAATTCATAATCCACTAGGTATCTATGTCTTATACAATTATGGAAACACAACAAACACGTAGGACTTTTGTATGTTTTTATTTGTATATTTTGTAACTTCCTAATTCGTGTATGCTGAACGTCAATTATTGAATTTGTTGAATTCAATCTAAGTCGAGAATTTCATCTTATCAAACCGATTACGTAAAATTAGACAACTTAAAATATTTCGTTTAAATTTAATTTATACATTGTATTTATAAGTATAAACCATATAAATTATCAAATACCGTACTCATAATATATTCATTTTGAAGATTTATTAATTGTTATAACTGATTTAAAATTCAATTCTTTGATTAGCATTAAATTTCATCAATATATCAGGTATGTAATACATTTAAGTGTCTACATTATTTATTTCAGTTTAATTTTTTTTTTTTTTTATATTGTTTTGAAATTACATACAATTTTATAAAATTTATATTTTCAAAAAAGTGTTTCGAAATAATGAGTGTTGTCACATTTAAATATATCACCTTGTATAATATACATTTTAATATTATATTACACTATACATTATATTATATAGGTATACTTAAAAAAATATATTACATACCTATTAATTTATTAATTATTATATGATATGGTCAAAATTATGGTTATTGGATGTTTTGAAGTATTTACTACTCAATGTAATGAAGTGAATAAATCAAAATACATTTTAGTCATATTTTAAATCGGTTGCAAGCATTTATTTTATTTCAGTAACTAATTTAGAGCGTTTGTTCGAAGACTAAAAAATTCTACAATATATTTATAACTTCATCTTATCTGACATTAAATTTATCTTTTCAGCAAAAATTGCATCATAATTATGAGTTATGACCCTAACTGTATACATTCAAGACGTAACATATATTATACCTAACACTTTAAAATAAATGCTTTGCTTTCACACACTCTATATTATTCGATTATGCTAACACATATTATGGTTGGTGGCTCTTTCGTGTTACACAACGCATCAACTATAATAAAGACTACATAATGATAATGATATATCTATGATTATCATAATATTTAGGTATCTTTGAAGATTTTGTAATACTTTCGAATCTAATAACCAAATTATTATTAATGATAACAACGTAACAGAAGGCAAAAGTTTTGAAATATTACATTTTGTAGTTGCGCAAGTACGGTGGCCTCAGTAACAGCATTTTTTTTTCTAGGGTGGCAATATTTTTTTTTCAACAGTCATTATGGAATTACCGTATTTAAATTTTATCGATATCCTTCCCCTTAATTTTTATTTACATATTTTCTCATTCTGTAAGTCTACAAAACATAAAAAATATAGATCATAGACTATATACTAGATTATTAAAAAAAATGTTCTATTATATTTAATATTACCTTGATTATATACCTATCACAATTTGTGTTATTATAATAATAAATTTGCATTCGAATTATAAGCTCATATATAATAGGCATATTATAATATCATAGGTAAATATGTGAAATTATATAAGGGCTTCACTTGTCTCCTTTCTCACCTCTCCTCTCCCTGCCACGATGCAGTAGCACTGCACTTGCATGTAATAATTGAAAATAAGATTATGTTTTTACTAATCCAAAATTATAAACGAGTATCGGTGTGGTATAGGTATTAAAGTAAAGCCTACGTCCTTCTACAGGTACCGCATTACCACTTGTTCAAAGTTATCTCGTGACTGGTGTCTGGTGTGGTCTTATTATAGCACTACTTTATAATTTATAATATATATAGGCCTAGGTCATTTCGTACGTCACACATCTTGCACCATAGCGTTCATTTACCGCGTGCCATTAACCGTATAATATTAGTATGAAAATAAATAAATGCAATTATAAGATCAACGACGGTTGAAAACCGATTAAAATTTTTATAAAACTCCCGAGTTATATTGGACTAAGTATTATTATTGTACCTACTACTTATAATTTGTTCTATACGCGTACCTACACATTATGATATTATGGCAATATGGCACTTATTGTTTTTGTCGCATTCCAACACATAATAATATACAACATCGTCTAGTCTGTAGTCACCATAATTATTTAGTCTTGTTTACCAAACTTGCGTATATTATGAGAATGCATTAGTAAGAATTAATAAATAATAATATTAGGTATTATGTCGTTTAAAAAGTATGAAAACTTTGATATTATATTATATTATATCTATATAATAATTGGTAATCTGCAGGGTGGACGATGCGCAAACTCTTAGATTCAGCCCAACATGACAAAGTATAATTAATAAAAATGAAAAAATTAACTGCCATAGTGGTATCGGCTATGTGCGTATTTGCCCGGAGAAACGGGTTTTTGTATAGAAAATATACGATTGAAATTCGAAAGGTTTGACTCATCCCCATCCAACCTCGGATATGTGTATGTATTATGATAAATATTATTGTTTGTTTATTTGTTTTTCGTTAAATAAATATACATGCGTAGTAGACAAATCATCGATAATTGGAGGTATCAGAAAACGTACAAAGATATGCTTAAAATTCAAATAGTAGATTATATTATACCTAGTGTTATTGTTTTACATTTCATGGTAGACATTGGTTATTTTGATGTATTTGCGTAATTTGTTTATCAATATTGCAGTAGGGTTCGGGGCTAAAGATTATTTTAATGTGTATTATAATCGTTGTTATTTTTATATCTACCTAATTTAAGACTGTGTAATATTGACATATTGTACCATAATATATAAGTCAATATCTAATGTATGGAGTCTAATGAGAATTCAGTGGCTTTTTTGTATAGTACGAGATATCTACGGTGTTATCTATTAGTGTCTAGACGCTACAAGACAAAAAAATAAAATAGGTAAAATAAAAATGATTTTGAAATTTTTATAATTATACCTACATAAGAATTAAAATTTTTTTTATTAAAACCATTTATCTTTTACTTTATACGTCAAAACAAACATTTGAGTATAAACTTAAATTGTTGATGATACAATTATCATATTTTCATTATCTAAACGTAATATTACATGCACAAATTATTTTATAGTATAATAATTAGTATTATAGGTACAATCCACGTACCCCTGCATCACGAATTTCAATTTAAAAACTACATGCATATTTTGTCCATTATTTTATACTAAGGGTAGGTTATAAATTTGCTCCTTTTCTAAATTCTCTCAAAGTTGAAGACACGTAACATTATAGTGTACCACATATAGCTTTAGTAAACAATTTTGCTATTATAATAAGTACCTATATATTATAATAATATATAGTAATTTTACTTAGCAATACTAACTCGTTTTTGATTTGATTTAAATCAGATTAACAATTAGACTTAACATTATTAACGGCATCTACTCAACTAAGTACAATACAAGTGCAAAAAAAACAATAAAGGAAGATTTTAAAAAGAAGTTATAATTAGTAATAGAGAAATTAGAAAAGGAGCAAATTTATAATCTACCCCTAGTATAAAACAATGGATAAAATGTGCATGTAGTTTTTGAATTGAAATTTGCGATGAAAGGGTACGTGTATCGTACCTATAATACTAAGTATTACCAGTATTTCCAGGGGAGGTTACTCCGAAATGTCTTCGAAAAAAAAATACTAATAGTTTGAAAAAATTCAAAACAATAAAGTGCTAACTAAATTTTTTTTTAATAACTCCCCCTCCCCCCCAAAAAAAAAACTGGATAGGCTACTGCTTATTACTTATTTGTAGACTTGATGGAGTCAATAAAGTTGTGTAGTGTATTTAATAATGTATAATATACCTGTATTTTATGGATTAAAATTGTATACATAAATTATTTATTTTTGTAAGTAACAATTAGCAAATATTGTAATTAAAATTCTGTAATCTTGGTCCTTGAAAATATGTTTTAATTTCCGTTTCAAAAACAATACGAGTTAAAGTTAGAATAAAAAAAAAAAAAATTAAATCATTTCATTAATTAGAAGATAAACACTTAAACACCTATTTCAGTGACGAATGTGTCTTGTAGGTATTTTATATAATTATATTATTCGGCTTATTTGAACGTGTTAAAAAAAAAAATGATATAAAAACCCGTCATCGGTCTCTCTAGGTTATTACAGTAATTGTTTATAGATCATTATTATTATTATAGTGGGTATATAGTATATACTATATACATGTTATTACATTCTGTTTTAGGCCTTGTTCTAAAACAACTATTCGTAAATAGATAGTATCCGAATAAGTGTAAAGTAAACAATTATAGCATTGTTGACTATGTTGTGAATTTGTGATCCCGTATAACATACGCATTGCAGTCTCCATAATATATACATAGTAGGCCCATCCCGCCAGTTCAGACACACCTCCCAGAAATGTTATACGAACACATTTTTTACCAATTTATTATTATTTATTACTACATGTATCACCTGGCTGATCGGGTTAAAATCAATCTAATACTCTATCCTTTTCCGTTTTGTTTTTTAGTTGAAATATATAATACAAACATTTCATTTGCTATTAATAATTTTATTATTATCCACTAATTAAATCTGAATATATTTTTGATGTAAAAACTGGAGACGGATTCGTAGAATAAGAGCTTAAAAGCTGACGTATATTCAATGTTCATATAAGATTGTCATTCGTCTCTATAGATATTTACAATAAAAATATATCCAAAATTAAGATAGCCAATCATTGTATAACTTTGTTCATAAGTATTTGATTTTAAGTTTTGTTTTTTAAAAATGTATTTGTAAAAATTATTGTATACCAAATTTCTACTAACTAAAATATTGACCTCCACCCCCCTCCCGTCGTCGGTACACTACTGTCTGTAATTAATAGTAACCATTAAAATAAACAAAAAACAAATCAATATTCGGTTTTTGTGAGTCAAAACTAAGTTCATGTTGTGAAAGTTATAATCTTACATTATATTAACCTATAGGGGTTGATAAAAGTCATAAACACTCTTTGAGTATCAAGCCATCAAAGAATGTATTAACATAACTATTGTTTAAAACGGTTACAACAAATAGACAGAAAAATTATAGTATACCTATGTATTATAAAGATAAATTAAATTTATTGATCTTCCTCCCACTTGATTTTTTTAACACTAACATATTTTTTCGTATGATAGTCTATCTGAAATTCGTAAGACGCTTTTTTTGTTATTTATTTTGCATTAGTTGGATCATTCGTTACTATGACGAACCATCGACCATCTACTATATCAACGTGCGTATAAATAATATACCGGTATGATATAATCCTAAACAAAATTTTTTTTTTTATTCCTTGCAATTCCAAAGACATGTTCATAATTCAATATCTGTCCCAACAAAAAATAGGTTACATATGTTTCTGTGCACGTGATCCTTGTACGTGACTAGTAATTATAACAGTACAATGTACATGTCAAATGGTCCAGTTAATTGCAGATCGCGATCGGTGATACACTACTTGTATTGTGCATGCTATAGTGCAGCACGACCATTTACGCGAACCATTGACGTATATTCATCGATAATATTTTTGATAATAAGTTCTATTATGCGTTTTAAATGACCGAATTTCTCGGTATTGTTTCAATAAAATATTAAGTTCAATAATATTTTGTATTTTTTATTTGGTCGTTGTCTGTCATTCAATCTGATGATCTCATTCGCAGATATAAATGAATGTGTGACGTATATGCCGATCAGGCTTACTGTTTAAGGTATCGACTGTTTTTTGTCAATTCAGTGTTAAAAAAAGTGGTAGATAAAAAAGTTAATGTGGTAACGTAGCTGCTATATAAATTAGCGTAAAAAATCTTAATCCCGCCCTGGAAGTATATAAGCGCGCAATAATACAACCACACGGCCTCTAACAATTATTTATATAACTATATAAACATATATATACTTATAAAGTTATAACAAACAGTTTACGCTGATTTTTTTAAAGGTATTGTACATAAGATTACCTTCTAATTTCCATTTTAATACTAATATTGAATAGTAATTCTCCGATGATCTATTATACTATAATATACAGAGGAAAGTTGTACGTGTTTTCCATCGAATTAAATATGCAAAGCGAATTTGAGTATATAATATAGCAGTTAGGTGTTTTTCATCACTTGAATTAATAACATGGTCCGAATCGATTTTTATCTAAATTAAATGTAATTATTAACCAAGCAATACAAAACATATTTTATACTTTAATGTATGTATAAGATAATTATACAGGTATACTTAGCAAAAAACAATGTAATAAAATAAAATGCATAATAATAATATGCATAAAAAATATTACCGGAATTAGTTATTAGCATTAAAATGTATTGTAAATTGACTATTCTTATATATATTTTTTTTTAAATAAATTAAATCAAAATTAAAATATATACATATTCAAAGGTACCTAGGTATATTTAAATTTTTGATTAATTTCAAATTATTACTTTTAATATTATTTAATATCATACAAGTATGATAGAAATGTACGTATGTAGTATGTACAGTTTAGGTATAAATAATTATAAACAGGTTTTAGATAATTTTTGGTTAACAATTCTTTGGTACCTATTTATTTTTTATCGCCTATATAAACATTGATAAAACCAAACAATATTTATTAAGGTTGAAAACTATTTGACTATATTATAAAAACTGAACGTATATATAATATATAATTATATATATATATATATTTATTATAATAATTAATAATACGTGTTGTAATAGTATTAAATAATTTTCAACATGTTTTAATGAATTAATATGTGAGTTGTATAACTATACTATCCAAGGGCATCCGCCACCCGTAAAGTATAATTCTCAGGGTAGACAAATCTGGATTTAAAAAATATGTGTGTATATAATTTAATTTTAAAGTGTAATATTTTGAATAAAAGTTCTTGACTTTTCTTTGACATTTAATTGTAATATGTCCGTAGATTTTTTTTAATCGGTTAAGTTTATTTAATTCTTTTTTTATGCATACACTTCAATAAATTACCTTATTTTATGCTTATTTACTTTTTTAAGTCCTCTATTAGCCTAATCGATTATAAATTTTTTCTCAGGAGATCGTGAAGCACTACTTTATATATAATTATATGTTATTTGTATAAGAAATCATATATATAGATAAATAGATTGGTATGCGCATGTATTGATATTATAGCTTTCTCGTTCCACAAATTTAAAAAAAAAAATCATCATTCTTATTTTCTCGTCATTTTAATACATAAAATCGTCGATTATCGAACAGAACTAACCGTTTCGGTTGTATTTTCGATTTCACAGTTCTTATTTTAGAGATTTTAATAATATGATGAACATATACAGAATTATTTCGCGAATCTCTTCTACAGCCAAATAATATAGAATAATAATCTCTTGAATATGCAGTGACTTTAGATGCATGTCATTAATTATTATCTGCCTATCTATCATTGCGACTGCAGAATATATTGTAGCAGGTACTCTTGTATTCGAGTAATCAAACTTTCTTCTAATTTTTCCAAATTTATCATTATAATGTGTGTATTATAGATTTATGATTTATGAATATTATAATTATCCATACTGTCACATGTGTTATATATTATATTATTACGAGCGCGCGTTGTAACTGTAATTATATTTTCAGACCGACCACAATATGGATAACATCCATTATTGAATTCCCACAGACGATACACGATGGACATTTCATGTTTTACTATCGGTTAATGCGCGCGTAGGTGTCGTGAGATCATTTTCATTAACAGAGGAGGGACTACGATAAACTCCTACATGGACATATGTATTCATTATAATATGTACAGCCTGATTCACCAGACACCAACGTCACCAAGTATGCTCAGCTCACCATTTTATCTTTTAATAATGTATCTATATTGAATTTCTGAGTATTGGATAATTATTTAGCACATTTTAAATACTTAAATTTAAATCAAATTTAAAAACAGTAGTTTTTAAGTAACTAAATTGTATGTAAAGAAAAGAAAATATAGAATAGTTAAACCGTTTAACAATGGTTTTTTTTATAAAATATAATATTCATAAAATGTAATAATTTAAAAAATACTCATTCTAATTTCTATTTTGTATAATACATAACCTTTTTAAAATTATTATCATTTCAAATCTTCTGCTTAACAATTTGCAGTAAAAGAGGTTCGGTTCTCATTTACCATCTTCCAATTTTCCTTTCAATTATATATTTTTAAAATTCCGATCTACGATGATTTGAAAACTATATTAATTAATCTATTAACATATTATCATTTGTAAAAAGTAGATACTATAGCAAAAGTAGACTGATAAACATTGATTTTGAAATTTTAAAAATTAATTAAATAATAAGTATAAGTAGGTAGGTACTTATCTAGTAGACTAAATATTATATGTATATTATTAAATATACTTTATGTTAATTTATTGTTAGATTATTATTCTCAGTGCATACATTATACATAGTTAATAACTGCTTAAAATATTTATCGGGTACGCTCTAATGTATTTTCGATAACTCAATAACTGAACATCAACATTTTAAACAAACTGTACTATTTGAGCAATAAACTCTATATACCTCGTTAAGGTATGAATTTTTTCTTCGTTGTATTTACTACAAATGATCGTTTTAAGCAAACCGTAGTGTATATACGTCCTGTGATATTAATTACATTCAACCTATGATCATTATCGGAATTTTGTTTTTATATCTCTTTGACGATGTAGTGAACAGTGGTGGTAAAAAAGGTTGTCGTGCATTGCTTAAAATATATATATATATATATATATATATATATATATAGCTATTATATGTGTATAAATGTTTTATACTTCGTTTGTGGATGTATGGTATACCTATTGGTTATATCCTCGTGTATAATATATATATAAAAGTATAAGTATTTATATATATGGATATGTACGTTGTGTCGTCCCAATGTCGCGTGTTGTCTTATATAAATTATATATTACGTGCCATTATATGGGCGTGAGTTGATTTTTGAATATCGCACGACCGAAAACGGTCCAAAATTATACACTTTACAGTCTACCCGGTGGTCGATATTATTATATATACAATATACACATAAGCGTGAACGTGTCTATTATATAGTATTTCCCTCCCAAGACGAAGAGCGTAACCTATTGAATTTATTGATGCGATTGTTGTCACCTATTTATTATAATATAATATTATATACTATAGTGAGTCGTAACGGTGTTCAAAATGCACAGTAAATGTTTATCCTAAAATCCGATACCGAATATTCAGCCAAGCGATGGTGAACAATATTCTTTTTGGCGTATCGACTATCACAAATCACAATGCGGTGTATAATATAATTGGAATATTTAGTAAAAAAATGTATGTCGCTTGTTGCGTCCGGTTTACCT
Source organism: Aphis craccivora (assembly GCA_009835225.1). Classification (NCBI taxonomy): domain Eukaryota; kingdom Metazoa; phylum Arthropoda; class Insecta; order Hemiptera; family Aphididae; genus Aphis; species Aphis craccivora. The sequence goes on along the minus strand of VUJU01000139.1, from coordinate 136,723 downwards.
CGTTTCACTTGATGTGACCCGGAAGTCGCGTTTAGATTAATGAAAATTATAAAAATAATATTGCGTTATGGGGCAAATGTTTCAAAACCAACAACAAATTTACATCACAGACGGTAGTTTATATAGTTATACATTTATATTTTATACAAATCACAAGGTGATTATTTTTAAAGTTGAACATTCGCATTTTCTTGAAAATTATTACATTTTGGAAGTATTTAAATTTTAAATTTTTGAAAAAAATATATAGTTTCAATGTTTTTTTTTTATTATTATTTGGCTATAATAATTTTTTATTTTATACTCCAAAACAGTATAATTTTAATTTTTCAAGTTTTTTGACCGAGTACCTTTAAATATTTTGATCAAACCTAATTCATAACAAAAAAATAATAAATAAAATATATTTCATTTTAAATTCAATACAAATTCGTATTATCGCTCCGTTATAATATTCCGTACAGAATTTTAAATCAAATTTCAAGCAAGTTATTATTTGTTTATAATAAAAAGTTAAAGTTTTTCTGAGTTAGGAGGTTCAAAAACAGCGTATCTTCACAATTTACAAAATATCGGTTCAATACTCCAATGTCTTTATTTGATTTCTATAAACTTGCTATGACTATTTACATGTGATAAATTGTTTTTGCTTATTACTTTTTTGTGTAAATCGCGCGCGTTTGACTATAGTCAATAATATGTCTATATGGTGGAAAATCCTTTGAAAATTCAATGCATTAATCGGCATACGATAATATTATGCATTATATCATGGCTTTAAAGTTTAAGCTAAATGCATTGTAATGTATTCAGACCCACAGAGTTAACCTATCTATATGTATATTAAATATTAATTAAATTAATTATTATTCTTGCCAGGACCCGACAAAATTGAAAAAAAATTAAAACGCACCAGTATTGTAGGTATAACATAGAGGTAAAAGGTGTTAAAAAAATATATGTATAGTTGGCTAATCGTGCGTATTTAATTTATTGTTATCATATTAATGGTATATAATATTATAGCCATATAATAATCGTATAATAATTCGTATATTCTAGCGACGTCAATGACGTCAATCACGACTTGTCGGTTGTTACTGCGTTGAATACAGTATCTACCTACCTGCTATGTATTACGAATATCTGTGTATAAATAATAAAGTAATATAATAAATTATGTTAAACCAGTTTAAAGATATTTCATAAGTTTTATCGCATCGGTAAATACACAATATATTTTTATATAATATGTAATATTTTAAATATATATAATATGTGCATTGTGCGTGGTACTATGCTTAGTCCTTGCAGCGTAATATTCAGGTTGTTTAATTATATTTCGTCGATACAAACGTTTTACATAAAACATGGCTGTTTAATAATATTGTCGGTGGGCATCATATGCATGTACAACACCTTGCAGTATAGATTCCTACGCGTGTAACATTTTTGTAACCCGAAATGATAATCGCTAAACATTGTTGATAGGCGTTAGGTAGTTATTTAATGGTCACGTCATTAAAACGATTCGTAACGGTTTTATCGGCTATTAAAAAAAAAAAAGTACTAAAATAATGAAACGGAGGGAGGTTGATGATCCGGAAAATAGTGCGTATATTAAGAATAAAAAATTTACTTAAATATTCGCTTATTTGTATATTGTAACTTGCAATTTTGAAATTAAAAAAAAAAAATTATTTAACGTTATATATTATCCATTTGTGTAACCTAACACTATCAGAACACGATTTTCTTGACGCACGCGTTAAATTTAAATGTATGAAATATTATTCCTGTAGGTATTATAATTACGTCAGATTAGAAATTAGTTTTTAGACGTTTTGTGCAATATGAATAAATTCTAAATTAAGAATAAATAATATTATGTTAATACCAGTGTACATTATATTTTATTCCAAAAAAGTGAAACACATTATGCGCATAATTACAATTCAATAATGCTAGCTCAGCTTTAAAAAAAATATGCAAATGAAATAAAATAATTTATAAAACATTAATATAGATATAGCATTGACGTAGTTTAGAAGGTAAAGTCTCGTCGAGCCCTTTTAAGTCATATACGCATAAGATTTTTTTAATCAATTTAATCTATATATAACATTGACATATTAATAAATTTAGATCATTTGTATTTTTTATGATAGCTTTAGGTTTATTAGATATTATGTATTTGTGAAAAATGAGGAAAGTTATAAATTATAATTATAGAATTTGTACGTGAGTGGAAATTTAAATCACTGCATTTAATTCAAAGGGAAATGTTGTCAAGGCAACCACTATATAATAAGTCTAGAAAGGTAGCAAGTTGGAATACCAAGAGAGAGAAAACCTCGAGGAATTGGTCTTTCTAGAACAGATGAGAAAGACATTTTCATCAACAGAGAGAAGATAATAAAAATTCATGTGTGACCGTTTATTAACGTGTGTGAAATTACACGGCTTTGGACTCTATTTAAAGATTTTGTAAATTAGGTATGTCCTAAGTTCTTAAATAATTAAAGAATTTACAAGTCTATTCTTAAAATTCTTAAAGTTCAAATAATTTTCGGTATTGAAGATTTTTTGTACAGCAGGTTTAATATACGCTCACGTAACGGCTGCATTTCTTTGAAAATTACTTGTAAAGATGTTCCACATTAGCCAAGAAAATATTATTATACGAATAAGTGAGGTGTTCGGTAAGAGATATAAGTGTTATGTGCACGCGAGTTGATAATCTGTATTTCTCGGAAAAAGTAAATTATTCCTAAGACGATTCTAGTATTTCTTTTGTGCCAATCACCATATAATAATTTGCATCCTGCGTTCCTCGGGGATGGTGAAAATGGTATTACTTCAAATTGACAATGTCCCACTTGCATTTATCCCGTAATTGTGGGCGTTACATATGCACTTAAATGTACCTATTGGTGGGACAAATTACAAGTAATAAAATTAATGCAAAATACCATCTTCTCCAATTGCAGACAATTAATGAAAAGAGCGTTCCCTAGAGATTCGTTTAAATAATGAAAGAAATTAAAAGACAATAAGTTATTTCAAACTGCGCAACAACAGTGATTTTAACGACCCAACGTGTCGACTTGCCACTCATTATTGCATATAGGTACGTATTTTTATGATTCTCAGTTTTTGTACAATACTTTCTCGCGTCAATCAAGAGTATGATTTATTAAAAAAAGTTGTTACTTTAGGGTGACTAATATTAATGTTTATAGCATCATACATTCTAAGAACTCTTACTGAACTAACTGTCCATTATAATAAAATAATAATATACGTTATATCTATGCTTAAATGTTACGAAGTCATGGTAAAAACCAACTACACATACAAATATTTATAATATATAATTTGGGTTAGGTCAAATTATTAAAATATTACTTTATATAGCTTACTTAGTTCCTTATTTTTCATTATCAATACGATCATATAGGAGATAAACTATTTCCATTTCATTCTGTTCGGATTTATTTCAAAAAATAACTATGCAATTAGCATCTATTCATTTTTGTAAGCCTACACAAATGAAATTTTTAAATCGTACGATTTAAGTAAATAATGCAATCATATGTTTTTGTTATAATTTATAATTATAAGTTATTTGTTATATGCCTATATGGTTATGATATTTATTATTTTTTTTTTTTTAAGAAAATTTACGTCATAATATTGACAAAAATGTAATTTCTTTGTGTATTGATTAATTACTAATGCACTAGATTGGTTTAGTTTAAAAACTAGCATTTCGAGGAATAAAATTATACCTTTGAGAACCACGCTGATAAATGATAAAATTTATTCGTTTTTTTTTTTTGTTTACTCAACATAAAACCATTTATAATATAGGCATGTGATTATTAACAAGTACCATTCAAAATGAACCATTTTTTTTTTTTTTTAACACAATAATACTATTTTACGTATTATAATTTACAATTATTCAAGTATCACCCTAAAGTCCTCTTTATGTTTTTAAGTTTTTAAATTATTAGATAACAATTAATAGATATATACTCATAATTTTCCGTTGATAACGAAATATTTGAACAACTACTCAATAAACTCAATACTATAGTAACAAACTTTCAAGAGAAATTTTTCTACGTAGAAATATGGAATTAAATAGTTAATAATCTTTATTCATTGTATAAGTACTATATTATAAGTTACAACTCAATAATTGCACATAGAAAAACATAATAAAGAGTAATTTATTTGAATTCTAATTTTTGGATTTTTGGAATTTTCAATTATTCTTTAAGAAGAAAATTCTTAAAGTTCTTGAAATTTTTTGTACTGTTTAAGAATATGTATGGTGATACAAACTCTTTTACAGACCTCAAATAGAATTCTATTTCTTTATTGAAATTGTTAAATTGTATCTACTTTAAAATCACTTTAGCAATAATTGGTATAATAGCTTGATTCTTCGAAGACTTTAGACTTAAAACTCTAGATTTAAAAATAATAATATAAATATGTATTTAAAAAAAAAAATCGAGTTTTTACTTACCATTTACCCCCTCCTGATTGAAATTCTAGCTACGCCCATAGCACAAGACATTCTTAAAGTAGAACAAAAACTATCAAGAATTAAAAAATATGGTCTTTTAAGTATATTTAAAAATTTTAAAAATCAGAATTTGAATAAATTCACTATCCATTAAATGTAAAAATTTAAGGTCAGCAAAATCTAATAATATTATAGCAAAAAACAAACCTGTCAATTAAAAATTCGAAGACAAATCACTCTTAAGATCTACTCAATAGGTACTCATATTCTCCTATTCTACTCTTTATTTCTGATGTGGCATAAACACATTATAAAAGATTTCACGCTTGTCTGCTCAATCACAGAAATCCGTTAATGAATAATTGGCAACCCCCACCCCCACCCCCTCCACCTCCAAACAGTGTGAGCGTCAATGATGTAGAGATCTTTTGACTAATTAAAATTTAAAACCTATCATCTCAAACAATATTATCAATGATTAATGAATAATTTCTCTGTTCACTCTATTGTCTATTTGTCTATATATTCTACGATACCTATAAGCAAGCTCCCCAATAGTTATTGTAAAAATTAATATACAGATTGTATTGTACCTACTAAATAATAACAAAAAAATATATATGTAAAAATAGAGGTGAGCATACTTGGTGAATCACTCTGTATATAAAAAAGAACGATAAAGTAAACTTGAAGCGAAACGTCTACGACGAATGCTTATGTATAGACTACATCTGATGTAGGTTTATGTTAACCAAGTACCCAACTCTACTACTTACCAAAGCGTGATACGTATAATAGTATTATATAATACGTTCACTTACACCGTGTCTGCGTTACTTACCTACAGTTACAGCTTACATGTAACGTATTATATTACCTACTCGTTTTATGTTGACCCGTAATGACTAATATATGTTGTAACTGTAGTAGACGGGTGTATAATAATACGTATAGGTACTAAAATCTACTTATACATAAGTATACACCCGTATAGAGATTAAATATCAGGCGGAATCGCAAATATATAAACATGTTTGTAAAAATAATATTATGTGGATGGAATTTGTGATTCTTAAAATTCTATATTATTCTTAATACTTACCCTTTTCATATCATATATGTGCAATACCGCAATGTAATATGTATATTGTGTATTGTATGCCTTAATATATTTTTTAGGTACAGCTCAATACATACCCATCAGTAATTATCAATTTTTTACAGTTGCATTTCCTTTTTGAATACTGTAGTCGTGATTAATATGCATTTATTAATGAAAAAAACTAATTACTTACTTAGGTACTCATTTTATATTTGTATACCTTAATATTACTATATTATTTTGTTATAATTATAAGTACGCAATGCTATTTTCATATTATGAGTTAACTTATTACTTATAACCATTTCATGAAAGATTACTCATAACTAAGCAAAATTTCAATACAAATACTATAATAAGGATAATTAACGATATCATTTATTGTCTGGTATAAAAATGTAATTTTGTGCGCAATAATATGATCCTCCTCGAATCCTTCTAGTAATGACCCTAACTAAGTTGTCCTATGATTATGATGTTACAGATATAATTATATGGTTCTGTGTATAGTATTACTTTATTTTTGAAACTCGTGCAGTAATTATTAACATTAATATATTATAATATTATTATGAGTCTATTTTCTAGACGATTATTTCCTTGAAATTATTGTTTTTATTGTTTCTAATATCAATGCACAACCACACGTCTAGGTCGGACTCATCATATTTAATTGAATATAATTGCTTCGCGTTAATACTTCTTGCGTTGATAACAACCTATACATAATATAATAGACAATATTAATTATGCATATGCCCTGTTTGTTAACGAGATGCTTATTTCAATCTTAATCAATCTACAAATGTATTAATCGATATACTTATAATATACAGGTGTATTAATCGTTTAATAACGGATACTGTATGACATCGATTTGTATGTTTTAATTAAAACTCCGCCGAAAGAGTCTGACGCCAAAACTGATTAGTAAATAGAATAAATGGTTTAGGTACCAATTATTTGTTATTATATCCATAATGTGTTAATTAATGTCAACGTTTATACAGGATTACACTTGGCGTTTAAAATAATAACTTAAAATGATTTATTATGAAAATAAAATAATTATTGTTATAATAATTTGTTTAATGTTTTTAACTTGGACAATTACTGCGATTTTGCAACGTGCGTATTGTTTTTAACTACATATTAATAATATTATATTACACTATTTTAAATGAATTAACTGTAATAGGTATATATTGTTATTATTTTATAAAAAAAAAAAAAAAACATAAATTAAGTGGTTTCCTTTTTTCTTTAAGCTTGATGTAATATTTTAATTCGATAGATAGTAACTTTGTTTGATTTATTATAATTTTCTAAAAGTATGAAGTCAATTGTAGGTAATAATATTCATGAATCAGTTTTTTGTTAATTAAAGCGTTAAAACAGTCATCAAGTCACTTAATTATATTAAATACATATTATTATTATTACTATTATCGACTTATCGCTGATTTCACGTATAAAGTTGTAACTATGACTAATTTAAGGAAATGTTGTTATACTAAAATCTAAACTCGTCCATTCGTATGAATCCTTTAACTTTATTACATTTTAATTATTATTTCGTATATCAATCATAGAGTAATAGTTTTAAGAGGTTAATATGATCTAAGATTTTAAATGTTCTACTAAATACTCTTATACTCGTACTTATTGTAGAAATGTTTTTCTAAATAATTTCATTACAGTTACATTTTGGTGAATTATATTTAGACAGGTGATTAGAGTGACTCAGCACATCACAATATTTTTGACTATGTAACATACTTACAATGTATATAGTATCATTGATATTTGATTATATATTATTAAACTTAATATCATAAAGTTTAAATACTTTAAAATGTCATGGTAAAAAACGTTACCAACTCCTCAAAACTGCTTATCAATAACTTCATAGTAAATTTAATTTCTACATCAACCCCAACGTAAAACATCTTTCTTCAAACCATATCTCTGACCCACCAAGAGCCTTAAAAGAAAATGGTATATAGACTTCTTCTATTTTTCCCAAACTTCTATACTTACCCTTCTTCCCGCGGTTTATCAAAGTAGGTATTGTTATTGTATTTGTTATTCATATCATTGTTTGTTCTTTTTTTTATCACTATTATCACTTTTACTTATTGTGAATATTTGTAAATTTATTTTCAAAAAAAACACTATGATCACCAATGTTTTTAAAATTAGTTAATTCAATTTTTTTTTTTGTGTGTGTGTTTCCAAAGTGCATAATACTATAAACGTGACAAGAATATCGTCATTATGTATAATTATTAATTATAATTTACATGTACAATAACTTCGTTTGAATTTGTTACCGTCGCGTAACGTCATCACTCTGTATGATGTGTGAGCGAACATGTCATTATATTATCATCATCAAGCTTTTTAAATTAATCGCGAAGACTTGTTAAATCGTTCGACGGATTATGCAACGTGCGTTGTTCGTAGAACAATCAAATGCATTGGATGCATTAACCTTCTGTTATTACAGCGATGTATATAATATACGTGCATAAACGTGCGAAGACGTTATCGGTGGATATTCATAGATAATACAAGTATTGGCGTTTTAACTAAATTCTATTCCAACTATTCGAAAAAAGCCAAGAGTGTAACATGTTTTAAATAACTATCATATCACTTTTACTATCAAATATTCAAATGCATAATATAAACTACGTAATATTATCTTGATGACAGTTAAATTTATTTAAATATCACATAAAAAGGATTTACAAATTGTATAAAAGTATGAATGCTATTAAAAGTTAACTACAAAAAAATAATGTATAAGTATATTCGTCACTATACAGTATATTCACTTAATAGTTGAACACCTGAACTTCTACATCTAGGCCACCTAGGGTATACTACAAACGTGTTCTTTCTCTCCCCTTTTATCCTTCTATTCTATAGAATATTTCCTAAATTGCAAGTTGCGATGAATATAATTTGTCATTGCGTAGGTTATTTTAATGGATCTTGGATGAGCTGAATTTGATTTCAAATTAAATTTCAAAAAACGATTCTGAGTGGGACCGGTCTGTCAGCTTATATTCCTATAGGGATATTTTAATTTTTATCATACATATATTGTGTTCATTGCTAAAAATTAAGCAATAGGTTGAACTAAGTTTTGTCTTATTTTAATAAATAATAATTAAAATAAAAACTAGCATAAACCAGCGAAACAGAAATATTTACATACAAATTTCGATCAAATCGTTTTTTTGTTGTTGTTGTTGTTTTAAATCTGTGGTATTTTATATTTGTTAATTTTTTTCCCACCCGGAGTTAGGTAAGTAATAGTTGTAATACAGCAATAGAAATAAAATGTTAATATATACTATCCCTAGAATTAGATGCTGATCCATCAGTCTTATTAGAATTAAAAAATTCAGAATTGTTTTTCGTATAAAATGATTTATTATTAAATTCAAATTTAAACAAGTAATAGTGATTTTATTTACAGTGGTCAGTGACCTACAAGCTGCAATAACGAGGTATAAATGTATAATCGATATTTACCATACAACAAAGCGAGTTTCCCCGATTTTAATTTTTTTATTTTTATTTAACTATATACCTACTTTAATATGATTCACACAAAATATTATAATATAACTGTATATTCGATGACGTAAAAGTCACGAGATCGGCAATCACTTTGTTATTCAATTATTCATATATTTAAGTATATGTTTTAATTTGAACGAACTTTGACATGAAATACGAAAATAATAATTACGTAACTATTTATAGTATTAAAATGTTTTCAATGGGCCGATAACAATTACATAATTATATCATTTCCATTGTCGTCATTACGTATATCTCCCGGAGATTTTTTCCCATTAAAAATTAACATTATTGCAATATTATCATATGTATTGTCGTCATTATACTACGTGTCTACGTATCTTCGCCCCAGAGGTTTTCCTAATGAAAATTCCACAATAGGTATATGTATATAATATATTTATTTATGATTTGTTACATTTTTCTTGGCCCTTTGTCGCGTACTCCTGTTATCGTAATTATATTGTTAATCGTTCCCTTCAGTACATAATACTAAGTCGTGTGATATATCAATGCGTTTTCGAACCACTGAACTTTCAAATCGATGACGACCAAATAATAGCTTATGATACAAAAGATAGATATTATCATTATAATAGATAACAATATACGTGCGTACCAACTACCGAGATTATAATGTTACACGGTAAGGATGCGCGCAAATTTGTTTTTTCGTTTAGATAATTTGTACCGTGGGGTCTACAGGTCAGTAGTGCTATGAACTATTATCAAAAAATACATAAACGTGTGTCTTTGTTGTGCTCTTTTTCGAGATATTTCAAACCGACTATTAAAGTATCAATACATATTGCATAGACATTATTGCAGTTGACTTACACGTATAGTGTAATATTATTATATTGTGAGTACCTTGTGCATATATTGCAACTTAATTACAGAAATATTTATAGATATAGTTAGATTTGAAAAATATTTAAAAATAATATTCTATGGGCCTGGATGATTTATGAAATATGATAAGCTGTTTATTGACCGACATTTAAATTAGGCAATAAAACAAACATAAAAAAATAACTAATCGTCGATATTGTTCTTGTAAGTATTCAAATTTGATAACAGCGTCAATTATCTCTAAAATAATAGTGACCTAAAGCCGAATATAAAGCGACCAGTGTGGTGCATATCTTTTCTGTATATACAGTGAACATAATATTATGTGTGCCGCTAGTTGTTTATTTATACGACTGACAATGAATCTGTGTGTTCACTGTTCCCCTGCTTTCTTATAAGTACCAAGGCAGGATGATTTAAATAAATAAATGCTCACGTCAATCGTTGACTGACTGATAACTACCATAAGGCTGTATTTTGGGGTGGAAAATTAAATCATCATAGTGCCTGCTATGTATAAAATATATAGGCACATTTTTAGGTAACATCATTCTCATATTGTTTACACCATGATTGTATACACTGCAATCTACAAATAGAATGTATATTTCATAGAAAAAAATTAGGATACAATTTAATGTTTTTTCTTTAAACATTGAATAAAATTTTTTAAACGTTTATGTAAAGTATGTTTTAAACAAAGCCATTTGTATAAAACACATTTCAACCCTGCTTGTGGTGACCCAAACTTCTGTTATTCAAATAAAAACTCTCCTTTATTATTATGAACTATTTAGTGGATATTTTTGTTGTTGAAAATTGTTATGTATCTAATTTAAAATTCAAACAAGTATTTTCTCAGTTATTAAAATGTTTATACTAAGGATAATAAAATCCTTAAATAGATTTATTTTTACGAATTATAAACATAAATATAGCTTAATTTATTAATTACTGTATAATTTTCAACACACCACTGTCTTCATATCTTCTAAATTCATTTTCATCATGAACCTTTTATCCGCAGTTCACAAAATTAAATACCTACCTAACTTAAAAACTGGTCGTTTGAATTTTGATTTTAAAATACGTCAACATTTCCAGAAAAAGTATCCACTAAATAATTTTAAAAAATAAGGATCTGTCCAAATTTGTTTAAGTTAAATATATACGTTCATTGTTTTAAAATTTTAAATGTGAGCCTTCCTTAATTTTTTTCTATTTGAGTACTATCATAGATATTATTATAAACCCCATTAAAACAAACAAAAACATAAAATAAATTTTACAAGTTTATAAAAAAAAAGTAATCATTATTAACCAACAACCGTTTTAAACGGATGATTAAAAATAATAAATTATATAACTTTTTCTATTATTTAATCATAAAATTATAATAAGTCATTAATAATTCGTTTGATAATACATCATCATGCTTATTCACCAGAGTATAAAATTATCTTTTTATTTTTTTATTTTTTTATTTAATTTTTTTAAACAAACTAATTTTCAAAGAATTAATGGTGGTTCTGTAAAATTAAATTAACGAATCTAACGAGTCATAGGTCGTTGACAATTAAAGACATTTAAGTTAAATCATTTTTCTAACGTACATTATATGTGTTATCTATACATAAAATTAACTCTAAAATCTTCTTCGAATAATCATTATAGGAAATCACTTTGCCTTATCCTATATATTGAGTTATACGCAAATATTATACTTAATATAGTTATCAGTACTTATGTTTGTGACGTATGTACATTTGTCTTTCCTCTAATAATACATTAATTATATTATGCAATGGCTAAAATGATCGCTTGGCTCTTTAACACATAACAATCGATCGGAGCAAATAAATGATTCATTTAATTCTCGATTCCACTTATACATTTGAATCCTTTTTATCTAGACCGATTTTCGTTTCGTACTATCCATATAAACCAGTGATGCATAACCGTTTTTCTTCAGCGGACCACTTAGGCTAACAATCAATTTTTAGCGGGCCATTAAATATGTTTTTTTTATATACAATAATATAATCACTATTACCTATATCAAACAATTATATTAGATTATTTGGATTTGTTTTTCTAATCTTGTAATGACTATTTAGATAAAGATTACAAGTTAAGTATCCTTTGATAAAGATATTCAAGTAATAGTTATTTAGTTTGGTCTGAAATCTAACGATTTCATAGTAAATTCAAAATTGTAAGTTGTAAACCATATACGGGTATACCCGCAACCCGCCACCCGGTATACGGTATAGTCGGTATACCTACTATTTTGTCTACATCAGAATATAGCAAACATAAGACACAATTCGGCTTTGCCGCAATTATCGATATGACGATATGATATAATACTTGTATTTTAATCATATTAATTTTATTATTATATTTTTGTATTTAATACATTGTATTTAGTATAATATTATATCAATGACTGGAATTTAAAAAAAATTTTAATAAAAACTTGAATATATTCAAATGAGCCGATTTCATATGAGACACATTTGGAAAGTTTAACTTTTATATTGCAAATATTTACGATTATATTGGATTCTCGAAATGTAGGATATTATAAACAAATCGTGTCACTCTTTTTAAAACGATTAATGCTATATATGGTATAAGCTTTTGCAAAGTAATTTTAATCTATAAACGTATTTGTATTACCTTTTGACCTCTACACATAATTATCATTATAAATTCATATTAATTATTATAAATTTACAACGGACGTTCGTTCATACTCTGATCAAATATACAATATTAAACTTCTATTTTTAGACACACATTAATTAGTCTGCATCATGGGCAACGTTTTTTAATTTCGATTATTATAATATTTTATAGCATGTTTATCATATCATTTGATGTATATTGTAAGTATCATAATGATACTTAAACATTTGCGCCATTCGTTTGATTTTCACGACAAAACAAGCTTTTGCTACTGTATACAGCTGTTCTGTAAATTTTTCTAAAATAATGTCTGCCAAATTACGAGTATAATTAACTACTTACCAAGGTTATCAAATGTTTTTACAAAATGTATCATTAAATGTAGTTGTTCACAATCCATTGTTGCTTTTCTAGGATAATTTCTATTAACTATATATAGAGCAATAAAAATTGAAAATATAACACGTAGTTTATTTAAACACATCGTAAATTAAAATTATTATTATTAAGAAAATAAGAACTTGTAAATCATGTATAATACCAATAAGTAACAAAAACGAACCACTTCAGTGTTTAATCCAAAAAGTTAAATATGTTATTTTAATGCGTTCATTCTAATGAATACGTCTTATTCTAATAGGTGCTAAAGCCTAAAATAGTTTTGTAATAATAAATAAAAATCATGTGATAAAATTTTTTAGAACAATAATTTTATGATAGTTTACGTGTCGTTTGAAATAAACGTTAAAATGGAATATCGTAAGTGCGGTTTTATGTAGTAGAATTGATGACTGAAATAGGAGATATTTTTGATCTATATAAAACGTGTTAAGAATATCGTTAAGTTTGCCCTTATTAATCCATCATGGTAAGATCTAGTCAACGAGACCTTCGTAAGATATCTCTTATATCAATTTTAACCTAACCACAATAACCTTATTCACCGATTCTCTGTGATTGACAGGTCAAAGACATACGTTGAAGTTTATTTATATATATATATGTACACTCCAATAACACTACAAATAATAATTAATTGATTTACTTTGCTGTTTTCTTAAAATTAAAATAATAGACATAAAATGCGAGTACATATAATATTATAAAACTAAAAACATAACTGATGTATTATATTGGCTCTATAACAATGTTCATTTACTTTATATATTCGATATTTTAATCATTATTATTACTATTAGGTATATATTTTCGGTCATTTCTTATAAGCTTATATTTTGATGAAGTCTATTCAAATCATAGTAGGTAATAACTAATTACTAACAATATGTATTTGTTCTACGAAACATTAATAATTATATATACAGAGTGATTGGCCAAACAGGCTTACCCCAATTTTTCCCCTTAAATTATACATTTATTAAAATTCTTCAAATGTCTGTAACTTCAATATATACTTGAGACCATATTTTAAATTATTTAAATTTGTTATGCAATTTAAAGAGTATTCTGTGGCGATAAATAACATCTTGAAATGGAAACTATTCCTTTTTTAGATTAATATGCAGCTTACTTTTACAAAAATGTTGAGATATCTAAATCAAAATTCCAACGAACAGTTTCTGTTACTAAACTTGAAGTACGATTGTACTAAATGCTGTGTTTTACATGAATGTGGTGAGTGCGGCAAAAAACAAAACGGTTTATATTTCAACGACGGTATCGCACTGCGGTAAAACAGCTTAGTCAAAATGAAAATCGTATAGACTCGTCGCAGTATCTGCATTCATGTAGGATACAGCGTAAGGCTAATAGTCCAACATAATAGAAAAAATAAGAAAAAAGATATGGTGACCACTTTAATTTACAAATTATAGGTATTACTTATTATCAATTATTAACATTTTATAATATTTTTAAAAACTCTATGAGCATAGTGCTTTCGAAATATGACCTATATATGTAAAATAATATTTAAGGATTTTACTCAGTATTTTTTCTATTTAATCACTACTAATACATGACTATATTAAGTATATTATTTGTAAGATCGTTATTAATAATTTAAAACCATATACATTTATTTAAAAACCTTACATCAAAACTTATAAGAACAATTATTAATATTTCATATGCGAGTACGGAGTAATAATATAAGATAACAATATTTCAGTTCCACAATATATCATACAACCTTAAAAAAATATTAATGATTTATTTGGTTTTTATAAATCTATATCTAAACCAATACTTAAATCGAATACAAATAATATTACTTCAATAAAACTGTTTTGACTGTAATAAACGAGATATTTGTGCGATTGAAGTATCAACAATTCAGTATATTTGAGATTTGGTAACGATTCAAAATATGAACTCAAGGCCGATATTTTGATACTTATATAGTTTATATTTATATTGTATATTGTTAATATTATTAAGCTAATAACTTTCTCGTAATCATATATAATCTATTATAAATCAAAATTGTGAAATAAAATATTTAAGTATAATGAATCACAAATAATAATAATAGACTTAGATGCATATATTAGTATCTTTAGGACGTATGCGGAGTTTAAAAAAGTAAAAACAAAAAATATTGTTTACGTATCACAATTGTGGGCTTTGTACTGCGTAGATAGAATTGTGTTATATATATATTATAGAAAAAATAGGAACCACCATGCACAAAAAATACTGAAATCAGGATAGTTATAAATTATTCGTTTAAACATTGTGTGATTAGAATATTGTACGTTTTCATGATAATAATAATAATCTTTTATACATATCCTACACTAAGGATACTGAATAGTGACCCTATTAATTGTATATTTTTCAAAAAATAAAAATCAATTTTGCAGTCTATTTCGTTGTATAAAAATAATATTTAAAAATATATCAACTTAAACGTGCATCAACGTTGTAATCTGTATAAAAAAATATATATATCCAGGTAACCTTACTTATACCTGCATACTATAAATTATAATATATATATAGGTATATATATGTACCTATTATGTATATTTGATTGTATACTATTGTTCAGTAGTTTTAATCCTTTGTGTATGTAGAGTCCACTCGATTCATGTTGTTCAGTAAGAGAGTATATTATGTTATACTCGTAGATTATTAAAATCTATGACGTCAATGCATGTGACAACACTCCTTGTCTGCAACAGGACTAAACCTACACTACAAATAGCTTTTTTTAGGTAATAATAATAATATCTAATATGTGTTGATGTGGGTATTGATATTATGTCATTATAATATATATAAATAACATTAAATAACAACAAAATATAACAATATGACATATGGTGTACGTTTAGTGTGTATATTGTGTATAAAATTATAATGATGGCTGATGTTATCATTATAAAATATGCTATCTTTTCTATCAGAATACTCTAATTCTTCCAAAAAAATAAAGAGTGGTCTTCTGTTTGTTTTCGCAGGCATTATTCTGTCGCACATCTCTGATATCAGATTAGTTAGTTTTGATCTATATTCTTCAATTTATTTACGTGATAAAAACAAGTTCTGTTTAAAAATGAGGTTATAACTTATAACACAGACATTTGTTTGTATATGATGATTTAAACTTATTGCTTTGTCGTGTTTGAATATAACAGTGCCGCATATAATATATTATATAATAATAAATTTGTACAATTGTCAAATATTATATAATATACCGTGACGAGTATCATCGATTCATGATTTGGACGAGTACTTATAGTTGAATATGCGTTATGTGACTAAACGACGATATATCAATACATGTATATCTTTTAACTGTTTAAAGGGGTATATCGTATATATTATAGTTTTCCATATATACCTACTAGACCGGAAAATCGTATAATATAACAATATAATTGTTAAAATGAATTATTGTGCGTCAAACGATGATACGTTTTGTGGGTGAGCCAGAAATACTAGAATAATAAACCATAGTGTTCATTCGTCATTATATATACGACTGACGACAACGGACAAACCTATTCTGTAGTGTATCATATTGTTTATGGTCGGCACTGCATATAAATACCGATCTTGTTACTGTATAGATGACATTAGAGAATAACAATTATCCATTTACGTTGCACTTAAACAAACGTATAATTTATGTATCCAAGGCACACTGTTCCAAGTACTCTATACGACTTCGAATCTACTTGATAATATTATAATGACGTCGGTGACGACCAAGTGCGATGGCACTCTGGGGTGATAGTGTGTATATGTTGTAATTTTATATAAAAGCTTGTTATATTAATGAGTGGTATTCGCAGGAGATACGTTCCGATCAATAAAGAATCGTGTACTTGGAACTGATTAATAGTCTAAGTTCTTACATAAAAGTAGCAAGTATAAAAATTACATATATACGTCAATTCTTACAAATGATACGTGTAAATTTTAGTAAAAAACTAAAAAGTCATTCCTACACTATATTCGTATCGATTTATTTTGTTTGTTATAAAAATTACTGTGCCAAAACAAAATTCTATAAATAATACGCTGAATAAGTAAAAAATTTAAATTGTACAACTATAACAAAGTTAATGAATACAATTACGTTAAATATTTAGGTTTCCAAAATAACCCAAACAAAGTATAATATAAGTAGTAATAGTGGTACATTTTAAAATATTTAAAATTTTAATGTATTCGCATCCGTTTGACTATATTTTTATGTATAAAGTATTATTATGTGTATTATCAAACATATTATTTTTTCTTTTTATTATTATTTAATAATTTAATATTTTTAAGTATAGGTAATATGATATAATAAATATTAATTCCTAATACATACTATAGTCATATTTAAGTAGATAATAATGATTAACATAAATGATTAAACGATTAATAGGTACATAATAACTATAACATAAGTATTTATTTTTTTACTGTGTAGAAGTTCCTACAAATACTACATCGTGTATTTTTTTACCGGCTTGATCTTATGTTAGTATATTTTGTATATTTATCCCTTGGATCTAATTAAAACTTTAAAAAAACAGTACTACAATGTGTTATAATACATATATATTGAAAATTGTAATATATATACACCATACTACTCTGGTTAGACTATTCTTCGATTTTCTCATGATGTGGTTTTCCAAAGAATAAGTAAAATTTAGAAAATTTGGTCCATTAACAGTTGATTTTCAAATGTTTCGAAAAAGTGATCGAACAGTAGTATGTTATATAGACATTCGTTATTTTTGTTAACAAATCGAAAGTATTTTTACTACGTTCAATATGTTTAAATAAAGAACAAACTAATTATTATACGATAAAATATTGTATGAATGTAGAATAGGCGCTTATAATTATTATTTAAAATACTTAAAATACCGCTCATTGTCTTATTATTAGTCATTATATTATACTCATTAGTCATTACTCGTTATTTAGTCAGTTGGTATATAATTTTATAATTCCTGTGAATCGTTTTTCAAGTGAGATGATGAATAAAATCCTCAAATTGTTCATACAATTTGCGCCTTTTTATAGAACCGTGAATTGTAATCGACACACAAAATTGTGCGCCAACTACTGCTATAGTGCCAAGTATAAATATTTATTTTTTGTTTGTAGGTCAACATATAGATAATTACTTTTATCAAATCTCTAAATATACAAACACGCAAAAATGGTAGAGGCTTCAAAAAAGATAAACTTTTTTGAAACATTATCAGTTTATGCATGCTTAATTAGTACAAAAACACTTCCTGTCTTTCTAATATTAAAGCTAATAATTATTTTTTCTTAATTATTTATTTTTGTTTTATTAAAAATATATATTGTATGTTATAACTTATAACGAATACCTAGTTATAAGTACGTTATACCTATTTATGAACTACAGGATTTCAAGCTGACTTCATATAATTCGGCACGTATTGTGCTTTATTATTATGCTAAAAAGGCAATGATAAATTATCACATTTTAGTTAAGCTTGGTTTTATATATGACGTTTTTAAAATTTCAAAGCTAAAATATAGAATGTCTCATTTAAATATTTATTATATCAAAATAAATATTTTCAACGCTTTGGTGCAGTATTTCTTCAAATTAATAAACTTCACGTATTGTTTAATACAAACTTTAAACACTTAATACTGATAATAATAATTCTTTTTTTTTAGTTTTAGTTTTTAATATAACTATAACGAATAATCACCTAATAATAATTATAAAAATTAAAACAAAACACATTTTTGAAATAATTACTCAATAAAATATATAAATTTTACCACATAGAAATATACAATTATAGGAAATCGTAGAAAAATAATAAGATACTATTTTTTCATTCGCATTATGAGTTATTACGTCATGTGTAATAATTATAAATGATGATTTGTAAATAAAACTATATTTTAATAAACTAAAGTAAATTCAACGTCCAATTTGTCTTTTATGCAATATTTGTACAATGATAATTAAAATATAGTATAATTTACATTAGTACATATTATAATTATTGATAAATATAAATACTAAAAATGAAGTTCCTTCGTAAAAATTATAAACGCGTTTATACTTATCTTTAAACTTCAAAATATTAAATAAACTACATATTTATATTAGGTACTAATATTTTTATTTTTAATTTGTCCTAGCATTCTTAATTATTGAATCTTTAGCTATTGTATACACAACGCTTTATACCATTAGTTATTATATTAGTATACCTAATTATATCATATATGTACTTTGATAAAGTGTATATACTAATTTAATATTTAGTAAACAGTTATAATTTATAAGTAAATAAATAATTTAGCCATGCTAATATTTTGATGTTGTCAATACATGTATTCACCTACTTGGATACACAGTATATAAATATATATTATCTCGTCTAATATTTGATAAATAATCAAAGCGCAGCCTTCGATAAATTTTATCGTAATCATATTGATTGACACGAGCAACATACAAGTAGTATAATCTTCGACTTGCAAAATATACCTAATACCTATATAATATTCAATGATAACAGTGACTCGTTCAGTACGCTTGTCTGCCATGTTTCTATGATTTAGCAAGGATAGGAAGTCCTTTAATTTCGTTATGACACACACACACTTTCAAAAACTAATTATCCTTATAAGTATACTCTACATATTATGAACATACAGCAGGTAGGTATATCACTCGTTCATACTTCTCACACTATTTACACTATAGTACTATACAGATATTAAAAACTAAAAGAATTTATTATAAGGGATTTTATTATTTAGTAATATCATTTACTAATTTATTTTTTTACTTTTAGAACTTTGCACATATTAAAAATATAGCTATTGGCTTAGGTACATACAATTAAGACTGCGTTATAAAAGAGGAGGTGATTAAAACTTAACACACGATGTAGTATGTACAATATCTTGTATTATTTTAAATTTTAATCAATAAGTATCACCGTGTTCACTGTTCAGTGATGCAGGGTTACATAAATGCATCCCCTTGGCGTAATTTCTTCTTGGGTGTTTTAAAAATATTATATACCTGCCGGCCGCGCATTAAGTAAGAATACTTCTTAGCTATTTTTATCTAATATTTTAGCATAATTCAATTTTTAACGTCTTAGGGAAACCAGCCATAAATTATAATAATGCAATTATTTTTCGAAAACTATTTATAGTTTAGTCGCTGTTTAAAGTCTATACGTTCTAACGATATATAATGTAATAAATAAAGTTTATTAAACAATTAACGCTTTACAATATAAATAACTTGATCAAATCACTTATCAGCAAAAATTCATGAGTCCATAAACTTGTAAAATATAAAATATAATTAAAATATGTACCCATATAAACTATGTTCCTATAATTTTATAAACGAACTTTTGTAGTTTCGTTTATTATCTACCTAGGATATTTAAAAAAAAAAGTATTAACCACCTAAATGGATAAGTATACTTATATGTTTATAATTTGTTTTTAATGATGAACAATTATTAATCAGTAAAAGACATTTAATAAGTATTTAAAATACAGTACTTATAAGTTATAATACAATCAATATAGCTAACAAATAATTGCAAAGTATAGAGGTATTTTGCTATAAAAGTATATTTGTCTTTAGTATAGTTAAATATTTGTTTTTTACTTTTTATTTTATGAAACACCTAGGTACAATTAATATTGTAATGTCTTGGAAACAATATAATATGTAGTCGATTTATAACTACTAGAATGATTTAATTATTTATCTCACAAAACTATAAATCATTGTTACAAATATATACTTGATATTTTGTAGGCATAAATGTTGGAGGTCTTTATAATGTAAGCCTATAAGTGACTCAAGACACTCAAAATCTTCCTGAAAATCTTTATGAAATAAATTGATACTCGTTTTCTGTTATAAAATTAAATACATATAGTATCTTAGCCTCCCTCTTCTCAAAAATGATTTTATTTGTTGACTTTTTATAGATAGTTTAATAATATAATTTTATAGTTTGGTTAGTAATCTTATTCTTTAATTTTTATTTGTTATATAAAAGTATTTTGCATAAAATTAATATCAAGTTATTAACTTAAGTTTTATTTTATGTACTCGTACACGTGCATCGTGTTTTAACATAATGCATACTATTAATTTATCCCACATTATAAAGTCTTAAAAGTGATTATGAAATTAATAATGTTTAAAATTAAAATATTATTTTATATTTTCTTACCTATTTTTTTATATTAAAAACATTTTGTATTTTATTTGTCTTAACTCTTATTCTTATGATTATTTCAAAACTATAATGTAATTTGTTTACTACGAAATCTTTAAAAAATATATAGGTAATTGATACTTATGTTATCCATCTGCTCATCACAATTAGAAAAAATAATTAATTGTTTTAATTATAACCTTGCAAAAAAAAAAGTGTATAACCTTGAAAATTTGGATTATGTCATTACCTATACATATAGCATGTTACTATGCTAATATCACATTTACATCTATTTCATGAAAACGTAATCAAATCTTTTACCTCGTTATTTTCAATTTGTATGGCTCAATCATTCCGAACATCTATAATATTAATTTTTATTTATCTATTATCGATATTATTAATTAAATATATATAAAAATATACTTATCTAAACGTATAATATGACATTACACGATACACAACACTAACTTTTTCCAAGTTAAGTCAAGTGAGATAAATACTGAACAGTCAACACATAGAATTCGTATATGAGTCTGGTATTTTTTTATTTTAATGTTTTAATACTTTATATTATTTAATAACTACTTAAATTTATTTATCGTTTAATTCTTTATGGCATAATACGTTCATCTATTATGTTTAATTTTAATTATAATATTGTTTTAATTGAATAATATTGAATCTTAATAGGATTATTTAAAGTTCTAATGATATGACATTTTTAAGTACCTAGTTATAATTTTAATATTTTAATTAGTTGAGTAGTACAAATTAAATTAATCGTTAAAGATTTATACGTATTAAAAAAAATATGGACTACCTAAGAATGGTCATTTTTAAACTTCTATGTGGTATAATGAAAGATTAGAACTACGTATTTCTAAAATAATAATATCTTAATGTCTAAAACAGTTGTCTAATTTTCAAAATTGATTGTGCATATGTATTATTAATATTTTAAATTTCATTAAGCAGTGTAACTTACGAGTAAACTTATTTTATATTTTCAAACTCTTTAACCATACATTTTATAAATTACATATTATTTATTATTTATATAAAATTTGAAAAATAAAGATATAAATCGAAATTTTTAAATGCATTAAATAGCAAAAATTTGTTTCAATATTTTTAAATTTTATTGTGTGTGAAACGTGATAATTTAAGTACTAGCGGAATGTTTTGAGTTTCTTAAATGTATATCATTTCATATTTGAATAATAACAAAATATTAAATAACAATAATCGTTATTATAAAGTTTTAAATGTCCAATGTCAACAAAATGTTAGTATAATTACTTGTAAAATTTATATAGCATTACGCTAAAAATGTTTTTTTAATTCCAGCAAAAGAATTTGCACTACATTTACAACCCTTAAATGTTAAAATAAAAAAAGATTTAAACTAAAATATAGTTGAATTATTTTTATGATTTGATGAATTTCAATATTTTTTACTGTTCCCTTCAAAATATCCTCTATGTACAATTTGTATTTATTAAATTTAACTGATATTTATTATTGCGTATATATATATATCATTATGTCAAATGTTAAAATATATGTAAAATAGAAAATTGCTATACTACGATAAGCATCTAAATGTCTAATAATTGTACTTGTTACAAATTCAAGGAATTATTTTCCTCCGACTATAGTATAATTTATCATTTTTCGTTCATAATTGATTCATAAATTGTATATTAAATTATCTAAATTGACTAAAACAAGGTTCCTATCGCATCTTAGTCCTTCGACTAATCATTTATTCGTACTTACCAATCGACTAATCGAACCTTGCATCCAATAAGCATTTAAGATACAATAATACATTATATATTATTTTAAATTGGAATGTTACTTATTATCGAATTCAAACAATATCTTACACTTACTATGGACTGCAGAGATATATTGTATACTACAGTCGCTGGATCTTCGTCGTCGCACCTATCTAGATATTACACGTATTCCACGTATCTACCTATAACACTACTTTCACACACTTTTTTCTAAACAAACGATATTTTACAACGTCGTTAAATTTTCTTCTGGAGTTTCATGCATCATATTTCATCCAAAAGACACGCACACGAACAAATTATAATAACACGTTACTTGTCTGGCTCAAAAATTCGATGCTTTCAATAACCATACTAAATAATATTATGTCGACCAATAACAATAACAAACGACGATATACTTTAATATTATAACAACAAGTAGTATACAACTGCCAACACTATTATAGTGTGTAGTAGTTATATATTTATGAATAAAACGTATATCAATATAAATAATATATATATATATATTTTTATTATACGCCGTATAACATGTCCTTAATATCATAATATTAAATATTGATAGATATAAATATTCCGCTACTGTTCGCACGCTTTTTTTAGATGACCTAAAATACGCCAGTAATAATGAGTATATTTTATTATATTTATGTGTATATACTATATATACACATAATATACACGTACAATAATATTATATATATATATATAGTAGTCAGTCGCTAGTCGTGGAAGGGGAACGCGGTTCGCCCCACACTTCGATCGTCCGTATTTTCACCTTTACAGGCGTGTGCGTGTGTGAGGCAACGCTGGTCACGAAGTCTGCCACCACTGGATTGTGTTTAATATGTCTTCCATTCTCGTACGCGTCCGCCACGAACACAGTCCGTTGACGACGCGCGTCCGCCAGTTTTTTTGTGTTTTTTTACAATAATATTGTTTTTTAGCATAATAATTAAACTGTGGTAATTATTATCGTAAAATATCGAATTTATGCACTTGCTTACAACCGGCGTCGTTCACCTTGATCAGCTGCAGTGCGTTTGCGCGGTCTTAATAATTTTTATAACGATAACGGTCATTTTTCCCTCGGTTCATCGTTCATCCCTGAGTGTCGATTGTTTGTTCGTCGCCCGATAACCGTGTGTAGTTCGAAAACACGTTTCGCTATCATATAATATTATTATCAATTATCATAATTTATTGCGATTATTTCCGCCGATGCGATTTTGTATCGCATTTTCTGCTGTTTGCGCCGCCATCGCGTCGTCAAGACACAATTAATCAAACGTAGAAATATAATATGAGAATGAGCGACATGACCGTGTGCCCTGTGGCCAGCAGACAATCTTTCTTCGACTCGTTTACCGTCGTCTCCAAAGCCATTGGACAGTTAGAAAAACTTATGTCCGGCAAAGTGAGTTGACACGATTTCATTACTAAGACAATATAATATTATTTAAATTAGTAAATTAGTTGGATTGTACCCCAAATTGCACTTAATTCTAATTTATTTCGGGTGCGTGTCGACTACATGATACAACTGCAACAATCGTGGTGAATGATCAATACCTAATTATTATTATTATTATTATTATTATAACGTTATCAATATACGATTGAGAGCAGGTGAACTGAATTATCACGGAAAATTCCCAAAAATGCTTTATTTTTAAACACCCTCTCCCGTCGCCGGCAACTGTATAATATATTTTATTATAATGAATGTATGAATTCACGCGTTGTGATGTGCTGAACGCTGTACTGCTGTAGTGCTAAGTAAACAGTTGTAGAGTTAGTAGGTATTAAATAGTAAATGGTATATAGGTAGATATTATTTCCATGTGCTTTTTATAATTTACAAGTATTGATGTATGCACGAGTCCCCTGACTGCAGTGATGGGTAACCTTATTCAACAGGTATGTGACGTTTAAACAGAAAATAACGCCGACCGTATTTTCGGTACTATCCGCCAAACCGACGTGCTCGAAATGTTTTTTTAAAAATAAATAATTAAAAAATGATGCGTTATAAAACGCTTTTAGATTATAACGTGATTATACAGTAAAATATACACATTTTAGCCTTGGTTCTTGCATAACGCGCGTGCTAATCTGATAATATAGACTAGGTATATATGTTAATTTAATCATATTCGCATGTTTTTTAAATAAATATACATGTATAATATATTATATGTACCTATACTAAAACAGTGTACCTATTTATAAACTAGAAATTTACACAGCGATACGATTATTTGGTTGTTTTCCTTAACAATATATTATATTATTACGCGCGCAAATTTTTAAACTTAAATTACTGATATTTTTTATATAGTTATAAACGGTATGTATGTTCCGAGTTTGTGATATACTATTACTTCATATTATCATTGTATAGATACAATTATAATTTGTCCGTTAGTCGATCGAAAATGTTAACGCCACTGCGCCTTATCAATGCAACGGTGTCGGTGTGTATTTTTAATGTTTTTGCGATCAGTACAGTAAAATGATCATCACATCTATGGGGGCCTCTTTAATTTCAAAGTACACAATTTGGTATTTTGACCCAGGTCCGTTTGAAAAACACATCCGGTCGAGTCGCAGTGATGTCAGCGATGCACGTGCATCCTATATTCCTATCCGTTTAGTCGTCGGGTGTTCCCTTGAATTTCAATCGCATGATACATACGTATCTATTTTAATAATTATATAGGTATGTAATAACCATTTCTCCTATGTATACTTAACACCAAACGGTGTTCATTGCTACTGCACGTCTTTACAAGAACTCGTCGACCCGAGACAGCCGTTAGTTCTTAAACTGTGATAATAAAGTAGACGTTTGTATTTTAATTTTAATTTTTTTACTGTTTTTACCTAAAACAATAGACTAATCGGATGACTAAAACCTTGACTTTTAATTAATTTTTTTTGTATTATGTCTTTATAGGTATGCATTACCGCATAGTACTTATTATGTTCAATATACATTGTTCCTACATGATAAATAATTTGACTTTTCCGTAAATCATAAGCATAATATACTACTTTTGATTGCCGGTTAAGAATTTACATATTATCGACCTCGGTGCTTTTTGGGGCAGGTATGTGGTTGGTTTTAAATTGAGCTACTGATCGATTTAACTATAATTCTTAATTGCTAATTAGTAATTTGTCAATAAATTTTGCATTATCAAGTTGATTATTAAAACCTATTCGGTGTTGGTTCCTATCATTAATTAATCTATTTGGACAAAATATATGTTTCATTTTATTTTTTTTTATCAATATTTTAGTTTCACATATTTTGTTCTATTATATTATTTTCCTTACAATATTAGTTATAACTAGTTATTTATATCCGTATGCCTAAAGAAAAACCATCCTTAGTTATGAAATATTTTTGTTTAATATAATTTTTCAACTTATAATTATGACAACTTTCTAATAATTGGGTAGTTATTATTTCTTATATTCGAATGAATACATCCTTTGCAAATGTTATGTATATGCATTTTTAAATATCTATTTCGTACATACCTAAGCTACGAAATTGTATGTTGTGTAATTGATCCTGAATACGATAATAATATTTTAAAATCTGTAAATACAATTTTATAATATTATAATTATTTTTTAGCTTCTATATTTACTTATTTCACTTATATAATTAGGTATTTATTTTTAATACATCATATTTTAAATTTTGGTTACGGTGGATTTTGTATTTAACTGCTACAGTTCATTGTCGTTTGTATGCATGTACGCTAAAAAAAATGTCACGTGCTCTTTAAGAGTTGGTAAAAAAAAAGGTAATGATGAATGTTATATAAAGCCATAAAGGCTTTATTCATTCGAATCATATGCATTCATACCATAGTTTATGATCATTGGCTTATATTAAATTATGTAACATGAGTTAATTATAATTTATAACTGTGCATTGCAGTGTCTTGACTATTTTTATTTATAATAATACAGCAGTATAATATTCTGTATTGACTATCTTAAATGTTTATACTTTGATATCATAACTGGCACAGTGGCACGAAGGATAATGTATCTATTAACATAAACCAATTAACAGTAAAGAAAATGTATCTTAATACGATCTTTAATATTTGCACAAACAAAGGACATTTTGTAGGTGTTTATTTCTTTGAAAACAATCGCCCATCAGTTTTAAAAACAGTTTTTAATTATTTTAACTTTTAAGTATACTCATTATGCGGCATGACGTCACAAACTCAATGCCTATTTACTAGTACGATGGGGTATATTGGAAATTGCCATAGATAATTAAATATAATAACTCACAAATTAATGGCATTTTCTAATTATAAATGATAAAACTGAATACCTAATATACCTACAGGCTACAACAGGTAAATTACAACAGATTTATAGGTAGGTACCTAATTTAGAAACTCATAGTTCCTTGATTAGGTATGTAACATATGGTATATGTTATAAGCAAAGGCTGAATTTTTTATTCCGTTTGTATTACTTTGAGTATGACTTGATATTCAACTTATACAATTTGAAAATCTTATACTTTTTTCAAAAACGTTTGATTTAAAAATTATTTACTTAGATGCTTAGATTTCCAAGCTTGGAATTTTATTATTTTCAAATTATGAATGGAATATATATTTTTTTTTTTAATGATTATACTACGAACGTTATTTCAAGTATAATTATAATTACAGTCAGTTAAATAAATCTTTTTAGACGTGCAATTTCACTACTTCTTATTAAAGATAATGTGAAACAATATTTCATATAAATTAACTTTTAAACTTGAAAAGTACCTATTTTTTCTTCTTTTGTATTTTTTTTATACCTATACATTGATAATGCTGCTTTGTTATCTTAAAATTTTAACACATCATTAATCTATTTTTTTACCTCATTATTTGTGTCTGCATATTTTATGTATTTAAATAATATTTCTGTACCTACATTTATATTTTTAAATATTTATTTATAATTTAAAAAAATTATAACTGATAATAGTATCTATGCTAATGCTATATATATTATATATTAATTATATTAAATCAATTTTTTTCTATCATTAATTGATTATTTTTAATTACTTGGTAGACATCAACAATTGTTTTTTTTTAGTATTTTACTTAAATTCACGAATTTAACTATTTAACTATTTAAGACTATTTACCTATTCCTAACTTATAAATTATTTATTTATTTTAAATATAGCCAATTTAGGTACACACATATAATAATTAATAATAGTAATGTGCTAAGTTAAAAATGCAATAGTATGTACAGTATACATGTACATTGTACATGTAGTTCAATCAAAGAAAAAAAAGAAAATATTTACAAAATATATACTTTATTTTTGTTTAATTCGATGCGTTAATTTTGGCCATTACTCAATACGTTAACCTATTTAATCATTAATGTTTAAAAAACAAAATTTCATTCGGTTTTTACTGATTATTTCGAATGCGTTTAGTAAATCAATATGGCTATAATAATTTATTTTGCAACATGCATTTTTTATATATCATTATTAGTTTTTGTATGTTGTACTTACAACTTATAAATAATGAATTATTTTATAAATTTAGTAATGAGACTAGATAATAATGTTATATTTTATATGACATAATTTACACAAATTTTACATTTTTACATACCTATGTTATTATATCTATAATACTGTCGACTTATCCAAGTATGTTTTGAAAATCTAGAAAACATTAAACAATTAATGGTCTTTTTAATGTATTTGAGCGATTTTATTCAACTTCATTTACATTTTATTCATAACTCTTAACTGAAATATTAAAATAGTTAGTAACTTGTATTAATTAATGCCATCAATTATGTGAATGTTTTTAAACTTTTTACATTTTTAACGTCGTATAAAATATAAATACTTCATAGTAAGTCTTTCAATGTGAAGCAACACTACAGGTGTCACTTTACAAAATGTACTTTCTTTTTCTATAAAAATTGTCATTAATAAGGATATTATAAATATCATTGATATTGATAGAAAACTATAGAAATAAGAAACTCGTCTTCAATCAGATGATAAAGAGAAAGTCCATTGAGGTCAGTGGCCTCTGCAAATAATGGAATTGCACCACTTTTTCATTCTTTTAATGTATTTGAATTCACTCCAATATCCCTTTTAACTA
This sequence comes from Aphis craccivora, assembly GCA_009835225.1. Lineage (NCBI taxonomy): Eukaryota > Metazoa > Arthropoda > Insecta > Hemiptera > Aphididae > Aphis > Aphis craccivora. The sequence continues at coordinate 107,270 of VUJU01000139.1, read as the reverse complement.
TAATATATAATGTAATATTATTACAGAAAATAAAAATATATTTATTCAGTGTATGGTGTATCACTGTAAAAATTCATTGTTTAGTATAAGAATGTTGTTTGATACTATAAAATAGCATACGCAAAACGCAAAAATGTTTAAAAATAAATAAAGTACCTATATTAAGTCTAAAATTTCTTATGACGTCAAAACATTGATCCTTTATTTATGATGCATTTTGCATAATTGCATTTAAAATAGCTTTCGTAGAAACTTTATACATGCAGTATATATCATTTTGTTTCGAAAAAAACATTTCGAAAGAGAAGAATGATTATTATTTATTATTTATCAGTGTATGCGTATTATTGTTACTATATATAATAACCTAACTCTATAGAACCCTTATTATTACAATAATCACATTTAACAAGTAGGTAACCGTCATGTATGTGTAACACTTGGGGTCATCTTGGTATTAGTATTTACTATTTATATAATAATGTCAAAAACATACCAACTTTAAATAACATGCCGTTTCTGACGTACTTCTCATTAGACGATACTCATACCATTTATATACATTTCGTTCATATATAGCACTGTTAATTATAATAATACTGATAATTTATTTCGGCTAAGTTAGTGTTTACAATAGCTATTGATTTTATTTTTATACATATAAAATGTTTTTTTATAGGTACATAAAAGTATAAATATAGAGACTTGCATATTAAAGTTATTTAGCATAATATTAAATTTAAATATATGAAATATGAATGAAAGTATTGAACTGAATGAATTTAAAATTAATATTTAATTTTATTAAATTAAAATAAATATAGTTACGGAAATGTAGCTTCCCGGCGTGAAAATGTAAATGAAACTCGTCTTATTAACACGCTGAAATGAATAAATACATTTAAAAATATATAGGTTGTGATTTATTCGTTGCATATTTGCATATGAAGGTTTATAAACTGTAAATGTCATACAGTGTTGAGTAAACATAGTTGCATATTTTATCTCCAACTCCCAAATTTGTTGAGAATATAACATAGTATAAAATTGTACCTATGTATAAATAAGATTTTATGTTGAATACTAATAGTTTTTAATTGCCTATACATTATAATTATAATTATTATCCTATTAAGTGTTAACAGACAACCACAATAAATGTATATACCTACAAAGACCGTTAGGGTTGAACGGATCCTTTGATATTTAAAATATTAATACTCTTTTACTGTATACATTCAAACACATTGGCTGCAAAGAATTAATTCATTCAGTTTTAATAACGATTTAAACTTTAAAGGCATTAATCTAGTATTATATTATATTGACATTTGACACCTGTAGTCTGGTCCGGATAATATAACTCAATCGGCACAATATCAGCATTTATTATTGTAATAATTATTTTTTTTTAAATTTATATAGGTATACATAGTATTTTTATAACCAAAGCGGCTTTCCTTATCACACTATATTATGTATTGATATATTTATTTATTTATCTTTCCACATGAACGTGTTACCCACGTGATGTGATTTAATAATAATATTGTTCACCTCCAATTTACCTATTTGTTTTCGTTTCCTTCGTTTGACCGCAAACCTAAAAGTGCATTTAAATCATTTCCGTTATCGTCAAAAATTTTTCCGTTACACTATTTTCAGCCTTGGTTATTATATCGTTGTCGCTGGTCCCTATCATAGTATCATATAGTGGTATCATAGTATTCCACGGTAGTACGGTATGCTATAATAATTTGTATTTTATACAGTACATTATTACGATATATAAAACACTGCGGCGCTGTTTATTACTATTATTATTTATTAAAATTCACGCTACACGTGTATAACGTTGTAAATTTTTTTTAATTAATTTCTTTTGAAATCTATCGTTTGCCGAATACGCAAGTGTTGTTAGTATCATTGTATTTCAGATTTCAGATACACTCATTCGAAATGAGATTGATATAACACACATGCTGCTGCCCCATGGCATACTGATGATTTCCTCATTGTATATTTCGTATTATTCTACATATAGTTAAGCCTAGTCTTCGAAAACGTGAAACAACGCCAGTCGCCACTTTATTGTTTGTTTCTTCGCAGCTTGCAATCGTATTATATCATATACTTCCGACTGCTGATATTCCCACAACGTAAAGACAGGTATTATTCGTTATTGTAAACTAAAAATAATCTCACCGAGATACGTGCGAATGACACTTTTCAATCTACCTATATATTTATTACATTTTTTTGGTTACAAGTACTTATTTATGGTTAATATTTTCTTTAACACTTATATAATATATATGTGTTTAATAAACTAAATAAATGTATTTTGTACTCAAATAAATAGATCAAAGGTTTAGCTTTCGGTTTTAATTTATAATTGGTTGTATATTTAAAATTATGCATCTGTAGTAATGCAGTTTATACAGTATTATCATAGCTAATTTTTATGGCTGTTAGTATATAAAATATAATATATATAGTTCGCTCAAAAATGTGATTATTTACAAGGTAATATTTTTATTGGATTTTACATTTTTTTTTTTTTTTTTAATTTAATTTTTTTTCGAGAGATTTGGATATGGTAATTAATAATTGTATTAATGTCATATATAATATATAATATATTGTATTATATTATTTGTATTTTATATATATGCATGGACATAGTTATTATACTATGATTTTATAGAATATACAGTATTTGTTGTAAAAACTATATGCTGTATGTATGATAAATGATAATACATTTTGGATTCGTTTGTTTTAATCGCGTGATATGTTGATATTATAATATTATAATGTATCAGAATTATTTGTGGGTTCGAACATCGAAAGTTCTATAAAGAATTGACCACGAACATGTTTATCGTAATGATAATGGGAGGTTAATGAAATAATAACATTTTAATGACCACTTTCAAATAGTTTTGTTGCTTGTATAATCATATTTGCTAAGTTAATATCTCATATTTTATGATTTATTATGTGTTTTTAACACATGGTCTATAAAGGTGTACCCCTTGAATCTTGATACGTACTTTATATCCAGACTTGGTATTTTAACGCCTTACTCAAAGCATAATTTTATATATTTATTCTGTACTACCGGGCTATACTAAATTATAATGTAACTAATCAGTGCTACAGCTGGTATTATATTTGGCCTAGTGTCCATCATTGTCTCAATATATTATAATTATAGTGTCACTTATTTTAATTTATAATTGTGCCAGTCTCTATTCCTATATGCTCGCAGCTGTGATCAAATAAGCTCGTATACATGTTCACGCTTTAGTTTTTACACAACACCGTAAGTTAACCATTTTTTTGTTGTAAGTATAATAAACATTTTGGATTATGATTACCTATACTTAAATTAATTTGCATCGGCGACTAGCAATAGTATACTATACGTACAAAACTACAAACCTATAATAAACTCTAGTCACTAAATTGCTTAAATCATAATAGTCGTGGTTATAGGTATATTAGTTGAAAAATAAGTGTAATCGCACCTGGAGTTATTAAACAATATTATAGCTGTTGTCTGTAACGACAATAATTGTCCTCTAATGTAGATTTACAAAAGTCATTAAGTAATAAATAATATCTTATATAAGTTAATTTTAAACGTTATTTCATTTTACGGTTCAAGACAAAAATTATTTCGACTTTTATAATACTAAAATTTAATAGTATTCACACTAGGTACCAAATCTCTATAAACCAACAGAGATGACACCTTTCTATGACCATTTGTAATTCGATCACGTTCATTGATGAAAACCCACGAGTACGGAGTATCCATTCGGATGAATCGTGATTGCAAATAAGTTTATAAATAGATTTTAAAAAGTTTAATTATTATTCTTGGCGTAACATCATTTTCGTCGAGCATTCCGAGGAGTCTTCAGAACAGTAACAATAACAATAACACGAATATGTGCACATTAAACACCGAATCACCACGTGACTGACGACCGCCTCGTTGAAAACTCGTCGGTTTACGTGCCAACGGGCAACGAAAATAAAAATTTCAGTGTTGATTGGAGTATTATTATTTGAATCTGCGCGCAGGTATATATTTGCGCATAATTCAGGTAGATTTAATGACGCACAAAATTGTAAAAAACAAAAAAAGTAACAATAAATAATATATAACATTAATTATATAAAGTGAATCCAATTCGCTTCTATTTATTAAACATATAAATAATATGAGGTTTACCTTGACCGTATGAATCTTGTCGGTAAAACGTATATGCATTTTGTTTTTAGATTTCCAAGGGCTTCACAATGTGTGTTCATTAGTATGGAGATGAGGTGACATTATATTATATATATGTACGAGTATATGTATTGCTTTGTGTGTATTTATGTATATTTTGGTTGAGAAAAAGCGGAAATCGACAGCGTCTAGAATCGATATAGTGCCAGCCGTGTCGGTGTATATATTTATTCTCTATTCGTTAAAGTATTCAATCGTGTTAGGCGTATATTGTAAAATAAATAATAATTAATTCATTTTTTTTGTTAGTCCACTAAATCGTTTATTCTCTAGGTCTTTAACATTGCAATATAATCATTGTGACAGTATAATAATTGGAATTTTTATTTTTATTTTTCAGCAAACTGAAAACGAATGGAAAAGCTCGCAGTGCAACTCTGTGACTTCGTCGGCCAAAAAGAACCACAAGAAAGAAAACTCACTATTGAAATTCTTGGCGTTGGTATGTATATATTAGCATATAGGTATAAATATATTTTTAGATTTATCATTGATGGCCGTTTTTATGATTGGCGGAATTAAACCGTTTAAAATCTCTTAATATTATCGGCAGGATGAAAAAATATAACGTGAATTTTATTTTATTTATTTTTAGAACGCTCTGGAGTTGAGTGCGCCCGCCAGCGATGTTTTGCTGCGCAACAACAGCACGACCACTACAGCCGGTACGGCGACGGATTCCGAAGTGCGAAACGCTGTCAAATCTCAAGAAACAGCGACTGGCAGCGTGCAGTCAACCACTTGTAGGTCGGCCTCACAACAACAGTCGTGGTTCCAGCTGTCCGGACATCCGGACTGTTTTGCACCCGCCGGCCTGGGTACGATATGGAAGAAGTGCAGCGGCGGTACCGAGAGGGACGTGTACGAGGCGCTTTCCAACGAGCCCAGTCTTCAAGACATCGTTCCCAAGTATTACAGGGAAGTCGAGTACAACGGACAGACTTTCATCGAGCTGCAAGACTTGCTTTACGGCTTCCGAGATCCTAACGTCATGGACATCAAAATGGGCACGCGCACTTTCCTGGAGTCGGAGGTGAAAAACTCCTCGGCGCGACAAGACCTGTACCTCAAGGTGAGCGGTTGATCTATACATAATAGTTAAGTTATTTGCGCCGCGCCCGCGCGTTTATATACGTGCCCGCAATAACGTTTAAAATCCGAAAAATATATTATGCTATAAGGAGTGGTTTTTTATTTTTAAATCAAGATGATTGCCGTGGACCCCGAAGCGCCGAATGCCGAAGAACGCAAGTTGCAAGCGGTCACAAAACTGCGGTACATGCAGTTCAGAGAAGAACAGAGTTCGACGTGCAGCCACGGTTTTAGAATTGAAGCCATGAAGGTAAATTTGCTTATACGTTTTATAATTTTTATTTTTATACTTCCAACGTACTATGTGTCAAATGCGATATTATAACCGTTGTGTAATAACATTACAGTTTCGAGGTTCTCCGCCCGTTACGGATTTGAAGACTGTGAAAAGCGACGAAGAAGTGAATAACACTCTCGCTTTGTTCCTGGGCGACCGCCATGACATCAAACAGAGGCTGGTTGTCAGACTGAATGAAATACGGTCAAAATTGGATCGTTCTCATTATTTTAAAACTCACGAGGTAAGTTGGACGGAGACGCATTATGTTTCGAAGACGTATTCGTTTTTTTTCGGTCGATTACCATTACTAAACCGATGTGTTTCTATTAAAGATTGTGGGCAGCAGTATCTTAATCATATACGACGATACTAAGATCGGTGCTTGGCTGATTGACTTTGCCAAGACAAGACAAGTACCCGAAAATACAGTACTTACACACAGACGACCATGGGTTCCGGGAAACCACGAGGAGGGCTTCTTGTTTGGCCTCGACCATCTCATAGAGGTAAATTTATCGCATTCAAAAGTCTATATAGTAAGGTACGCTTTGCTTTAACCGTTCGACCGTTTTTATTGTTTTCAGGCAACTGAGAATTTACACACTCCTGTCTCAAAAGATTCTGTAGCGCCGTCGAGCTCTATCAAAGTGGAAACTTGAAAAATTGGTCGTCGTTCAACTTTCTCGTGGAATTTATCTAGTCAATAATATTTTCGCCTACACTACACCGAGAGACAAACGCGGTCCATATCCTCGTTGCTATCATGTGTTAATATTTTTACACGATAACTATTTTGTTTTTTTCTTTCTTAAAATTAATTTTAAGTGGTATATTATATTGTTTTATTATTATTTTTTTAATATTAATTCAGTCAGTGTTGACTGACGCGACTGATTTTGCCTGAGCATTTGTAATCGGAGAACTCATTAAATATGCGTGAAAAAAAAAATGAATTATTAATATTTTGCCTTATATCTATACAACAGGTTTATGTACCTAAAATCTCGATTCACTTATAATAATAATTGTCCAGTATTAACATTGTATAAATATTACGCATTTTTATTTTTAACTTTTTTTTGTATTTACATAATATACATTTATTTATATGTACATACAATTGTTTTTTTTTTTTTTTTTATTATTATTGTTAGTGAAAATATCATATCAGTTTGAAAATTAATACTATCATTTAAATTATCCACAGCATTAATTTTAAATAAATATCTGCAAATATAATTATTATATCTTTTCATACAACAAATCAATTGAATTATAATTTTTTTAGAATATTAAGTGTTCATGTCTCATATAATACTACCTAACTTAATTTAAAAATGTTATGTATATCATAAACTTTATTAATTATTTAATTTCACACAAATATTTTTTTATTTTTTCATACTTTTTAATATTTCTATGCATTGATATTGTAATGATGTGCTAAAATAGCTATATAGCTAAAAGCTATATGAGTAATCAAAATCAGTTATGGATTTTTCTTATCAAAAAATTTGGTTTTTGACCCATAATAGTAATTATTTTAAATCCAATATCATAGACCAATTGATTTAGATTAGGCACCTATTATGTTAGAAAACTTAAAATCAAAGAACAAAAGATTTTATATGTACCTATACTGATAAAATATACGTTGCTACTTGTTGATGACAGGTTTTACTTCTTCAAACTATTGATCTTTCATTAACGTTTGATCTGATATTCAACATTAATAAAAATTCCCAATTTTTATTATACTGCAATTGTTTACAGATAAATATTTTACTCAAAAGTTTTATATATATTATTTTTTCGCTACTATTTATGTTTGTCTGTAATAACTCGTTAGTTAGAAACTAAAAATCAAATTTTAAATTTCGATTTATTTTAATGATTGATTGGACACATCATGATAAAATAGAAAATCTTAAATCTTAAAACCGTAGTATAAAATGTTATTTTACCATAAGGATAAAATACATATTTATCGATTGTCTTCAACACTATTATTATTAGTAAAATTACTGAGCATATGTTAATTTAGATCACTGAGTATATGCCTGCACAAACTACTGAAAAACTGATATGAATATAATATTATTATGTGTCATAATACAGGGTGATTCACCAAGCACGACACCCTAATTTTTTCTTTAATAATACGTTAATTTGATAAATCTGAATTCTTGAATTGGTGTTTTAAAAATATTTACATTTTTAAATATTAAAATGTAGTTACATTTCAAAATCATCTTTTGTGTGTGGAGATACCATCATAATAACAAACAAAAATATTATTATTACAATAATAGTATTAATAATAAATATTTCATTTTATTCTATTAAAAAGAAAGTACAAAAAAGATACATATTTTTTTGGCCAGTGTAAATCAATTTTATCAGTTTATGTTTATAGAATAATTTGTCATACAACAGTGAGATTGTTACCTTAAATAATTATATTGATGTGGAGTCCCTATCTTGTTTTGTAGTATTCAAGCTAATTACTAAATATTGTAATGTATGTACTTATACAAATTTAACATAAGATTGATTTTGTAACTTTATAAAAATAATAACATAAATGTTTAAAATTCATAAATTAGGTATAAGGTATAACTTCATTATTTATTAATAAAAATAATTTTTTTTTTAATCACATTAAATCATTTTTATACTTCAGCATTATAATTTATTTTTATTGGGATCAACTTATTTCAAAAGGCAGAGTTAAATCTTTAATTATATCTACCAAAATATTGTAATTGTATAAAAAAAAAGTACAAAATGACCCATAGTTAATTAACTAAAAAAATTAATTAACATGATAGGTAGTTAATTGAACTTAAAATAATATGAATACAATGAAATTAAATTAAATTAAATCACTGACGAGATCACTGGCATGTGATCCCTCAGATTCTTCTTCATTTTCTTCATTAACAAGATCAGCTTCCGTAACTTCAGCATCTTGGGAAATATCAGCCGTTTCATAATCTGATTGTTCTGATTCTAACCCACTAGATGACTTATCATGTGTTTCCAGATGTTTTTTCAAAGTAACACGTCTTGAAAACACTTTCTTGCAAGTGTCACAAGTGTAGTGAACATCTTCATTTCTGAACAAAATAAAAATAATTTGAATTTAACATAAATTAAAAACTAGATGAACAGTTACTTTTTGGTCTGTTGGTTCGATGATGTATCTTTTTTAGTTGATGCATTACAATCGATCAAATGGTTTTTTACAGCGTCTTCGCTTAAGAGACAACGCATGCACATCTTACAAGCCCATATAGGGCTATAGCCGCTAGGTGAATTATCGTACCTCACCATGGTACGAGGACAAAACAACTTTTCTTTAGGTCTGGATATCGGGCCTCGCGCCTTTCTTCGTTTACGCGACTTACAGTTTACAAATGGATTTTTGGACATCTTTATCGTACAAAAATTCTGTTAAAAAAGTTAAGACTTCATAAGTATCAATGAATCATAATATTATATTTTTTTAAAAAAGTCTCGAATGTTTTGACAAAAAAAAAAAATTAGGTATTATAAAATCAATAGATACATTATTTGCACTAAATGAATTTTAAAATGTAAAACTATAAATGATAATCATCATTAAAATCGTTTTAACAAATAAAATACTTAGATATTGGTAAAATTTCCAACATTTTTAATTTTATTTCTTGCATTATCACACTAAATACAAATTTAGTCATTATTATTTAGGTACCAAAGTGTTATTTACATATATAGAATGTATAATAACCTAAAATGATATACCTAATGTAAACAATAACTGAATGTAGGAAAAAAAAAGCCATAGAAAAATTAAATTATTAAAAATAGTTGTATTAATTGTAGTAAATTATATTATTAAATATTTAATAATGACTACCTATATAGATAGACATGTATTGCGTATTATATACTTATACATAGAGTTACGAGTAGAGTTAGGATGTTGATGACACTTTTGCATTAACTTTTAGCTAAGAATGTGATTCATGTTCCCCGAATGAAGAATAGTCTAATTTTATTTGGCAATTTTTTGCTTTTTAAGTCATTTTAAGTTACCTATAAATGCATTTTTTTGTATTAGTGCTAGTGTAGCGTGCGATCTACTGCTTAAGTATGCTCTACCTGTGATCTACCCATTACCTACTGGCTGTGTGTGAATTGCGGCCCGACTTGTCGTTTCTAGTGTTGGAGACCGGTGAATTCCGGCTTGATAATACTTCAGGTATAGGTTAGTTTGGGCCAAGGTAATTATCATTACCTATGTAAGTACCTTACCTATATAAATAAATAATAATAATATAAACCTATTACCAAGGCTGAGCAAGCTAACAATTTTTCTTAACTTGATAAGTTAAATTATTTTAAATAAAAAAGTTAAGTTAAGTTAAAAGTTGCTCATATTTTTTTGTTAAACGTTTAGGTACTTTGAAAAAAAGTAACTTAACTTAGTTTAGAATTAAAACTTTCTAATTTCAAAAATAAAAAATCCATACACATAATTATGTTTATTAAATAGTATTTCTTTACGCTCAAGAAAATTACTAGGGAAATTTCAAATGATACATCAAAGAATAAATTAACTAGGTATCAAAAAACCGATTTTTCTAAAAATCTCATTCAATAATTTGCATTATTCTTTGGACAAAAATTAATTTAGATATTTTTCAATAAAATTAACTTTAAGTTAACACATTAATCTTAAAAAAAGTAACTTATTAAGTTAAAAGTTAATTTGAAAAAAAATAACCAGTTAACTAACTTAATTTTAACTTTTTATTTGTTAATCCAAAGCCTTGCCTATTACTTATGCACCTGGCAGATGCGGTGTTGGATATACATAGCGATAACCGAATAATGATAAACAAAATATTCAACACATATGGGAAATTGGGAAGTTATATTTTTGTATAATATGATAAAGATAATATTGATTGCTACATGGTAGATCTCACGCTACACTATCTTTTTTTAAATTTTAAAGAAAATTTGTATACCTAACAATAAAAATATCATTTTAATACTATTATTGTGGGGTTTTTGGTGTTATATATTGATAAATTAAGTACTGTTTAAAACATAATCTGATCATACACACTTTATTTTTTTTTATTTATATTTTACTCTTTAATTTATTTACCTAATAATTTTAAACGGAATTTTAAATAATGCTTAAAATGTAAATGTATACTAATACAATACTAATTGTTTATTAATATTATAATTCATATTTTAAATTACTATTATACCCATATCTCTAATAAATTATTATTTATAAATAATTTTTTTTTCACTTATTTTGTGTGTTTTTTAGGTCATCAACATCCTAACTCTACTTATACATATCTAAAGACATAAATCAATTGATTTCAAGATAATATCCACAAAATATCATGTTATTTTTGTTCATTCTATATAATCTCACACATCTATTATTATTAATACTCTCAGTCTGACTTGATTTTACATTTTAACGTACAATGGTTATCATTAACTCCAATAAAAATAAGCCTAAATCATATTTTGAGGGCTACATGTGTGTTCTAAAACATACCGGTAAAAGTAGTTATTTAATACTTTAATTTTTATTTTTTTATACCAATAGGTATTTAATTACAATTATTTTTAAAAATATTTTTCCCATAAATTTAGCTGTGAATTAATAATTGTATATACATATATATTTATACAATATGACTGAAATGTGTTAAAAATTTTAAATAGGTAATACCTTGAATAATATTTAATTTAATACTTTAATTTTAATTGTTACCTATAGGTATATTTAATTATTTTAATTTGACTTTTTTTCCTATGGTTTTTTTTTCTGACTATCACAATAACTCTAATAACAAGGGTTCAAATAATTATATGTAAATAAACTTTTTTTTATAAGTACATGTATGTATTTATTTTAAAATCAACTATTGTTATATCTTACTACTGTTGAAGTTAATAACTTAAAATCTATATTCTATACTTTCATTATTTTATTATTAACATTCTATGTGTTTTTTTAATTCATCCAAAACCCCAAATAATAATTTATAAATATCTAGCAATGAGATAAATCACAGGTTCCCTAAGTGGTCTATGTCAATGAAAATTAAAATCAGGGGTGCATCATACGTAAATAGGGGTCCACGAGAGTTATAAGTCGAAAATGTGATAATTATTTGCAAACAACCTACTTCTCCATACAACTAGATGAGTCAACTTTGCCTGGTAATTAAGCACTATTATTAGCATATTTTTGTTTTGTTATGGATCAAGAAATCCACAAAAACTGCTCTTCGTAAAAACTTTGACTACAGACACAAAAGGCGAATCAATATTCAATGTTTTGAAACATAGATAAATTTGTAAAAATTTAATTTTATGGGTCTACGACATTGGAAAAAGTTGCCAAATGATCTCTGGGACAAACAGGTTTAGGGCCGTTCTTACAATGTCCGGTAAAGTGCTGGTTAACACTAACCGACTGATAACAGATTTTATTACCGGCAGAATTCCGCCGGTTAAGTGTCCGTAAACTTTAACCGGACATTGTAAGAACGGCCCTTAGATGAATAAATAAAATCAATGTTCTCCTGGAATCTCGCCAGGAATATTGTATAATTTTTTTTTTTTTTTTTTTGATAATTTTGAATATTACACAAATTTAAATACATAATGTAATGAGTATTAAATGTATACTTATACATAGCTTATTCAAAAAATGCAGGGTTACAATGCAATAATGGTGTTGTTATTAAATAAGTTAAAAAATAATCTAACCTTTTGTGATATTTGTAGGTTGAATATTGAAGTATAATTTAGTTAACAATTTATTTAAATTATTTAATACATAATACAAACAATATTATAATTAGGGTCCGGATTTATATTTTCTAAATGTTTAAAACATGATACATACATTCTCTAAGAAAACTGCAAATATCCTGTTTATATTCTCTCAATATGCAAAATTATGTACAAAAAATGTTTTTCTATTTTATTTTAACATTAAATATACTTGAATGAGGCTAAGTAATATCAAAACAATATAATTATAACATTTATTACATGAAACCATAGAAAACTGTTGTATAATTGATAAATAAATAGTTTATTCTTATCAGTATGAATCTTAACAGCCAGCATTACATGTTAGCCACCATATTTAATGAACAGCTTGGCCACATAAAACTTAAATGAAAAAAATCATTGCATGTTTTTGTCATCAAAATATTATAAAAAAAATTATGGTAATTATTAAATCCATTTACTGTAAATGATTCAATAACAATTTTTTCAGATACCATTTATATATGTATACAATATGAACAATAATGTGTACAATTTTTAAATAATACCTAATAATTAATATACATGTTGCTGTATGAGCTATATGTTATCTTGAAATAAATTAATTTATGTATATTTTTAATTTATTTTTATATATTATAGAGTTTAAAATCTAAAATATATTTATTACTATGGAATAATAAGTATTAATTGACAATATGACCAATAATGTGTAAACAATTTTTAAATAATACCTAATTTAATAGTTAATACTTTAATTTTAATTGTTATATATTTAATTATTGTAACTTGACTTTCTTTCTGACTAGTGTCACCTAGGTACCATAAAAACATATGAATCCAGACCTTAAATTCATAATATAGGTAATGCTCCTTCGTATCAATTATACTAATACACTAATATAGTATACATATATTACATATTATCCACAGAAATATATACTAATTCGCTAGCTCGGACATTCATAATGAAAATATCTCTCGATTTGCTACGCAACACCATCTGAAGTCATGGGGTTAAAACGGCATTTTCGAAATAAATGATTACATGATGAGAGTTTTTATACCTACTTCAAAGTTATACACTTGCCACTTGTCCTCCGCGATTTATGCATTTATTCCACGATGATACGATGCCCATAATTTTGTCAACAACAGTCAACAATACTCATCCAGATTATATACTAATACTATTAAGGCTTGTTTCACATGGACGTGTATCGTACGAGCGTATTTTAGTTTACATTGTTTAAAATCATACGCGCCATATCGGCAAGCGAAACGCACCATCGCCTATGAACTATAAAGTTAATCAATGTAAACTAAAAACACGCGCGTACGAACTGATACCATACGCGTCCACTTAAAACGGGCCTAATACATAGTGTAGTATATACATGTATATATATGTACATATATACATATATATACATGTATATATATGTACATATATACATGACGGGAATGCTTTTTCGAATATCATTTAATATAATAGCCGAAGATATTGATCAGCCGATCCGCATTCTAACCTAGCCCCTCCGGTGTTATCGACAGTAGATTTTTTTATAGTTGAAAAGAGTGATAGAGCTTACGTCATATGAAGACGTGTCATAGTAAAATATGGCACAAAAAGTTAAAACACGTGGTGGCGCTCACTTTAAGCATCCTGCAAGAACCTTTACAGTTTTTGAAATCATTAAAAAAAAAGTTCTCTGATGTACTTAATTAAGCCCAGACGGTAGACGACACCTACAATCTACACGATTATTATTGCGGGGTGGAAAATTGTAGATAACATACAACATACGATGCAACAACTATTGAGTAGAGACATTTTTAACATAGATACTAGATAGTCTAGATAATGTACAACGCGAGTTCTATACAACATGCATATTGTTATAAGAAAAATAAATAAATTATTACTAAAACATCACAAAACACTTACTCTTGTCAGTGTCACTGTTACAGAATTAAAAATTACGATATAATATCATGAATGCGTGACTTAAATATACATGTAATACGCATTTAGATAAATTCAATAAATATTAATCTTAGATAAATAAATAACAGATGGAAATCTTATTTATTAAATTACTAGTATGACACTAGTAACACACGGGCGTCATTTCACCACCCGGAAAAGTTAAGACGCACGTACTTACAGTAGGTACGCACGCGATTGTTTACGAAATATCGGGCGATATTTTACGGCGCGACACTTGCGTGTGGTGCTTTATTCGTTTTAATAAAACGCGTCGTAAAATTACAGCGCCGTGTAAATGTCAGGCGTTAAAATGACGGACGTGTGTTCCCAGCCTAATGACCAGGCGGTATTTACCGATATCAGAGACTATATTATTATTAATTTAAATAGATACCTACAAGACGCTTTGAATTGCGTTAATTCGTATGACCAGCTGAAAACGTTCTAACTCTGAAAATAGGTATGTCCACTATTATATTATGATCACGATCTAAAGCCGTGGTGAACAGTCAACACGGCACGTGTCACGTAGATCGTAGGAAAAATTCTTGAACAGTTGGGCAGGAGTTTGCAGTTTTACACTGTTTAATGTTTATTGTATTGGTAAACCCAGATGCGGGGTGGGAGGGTGGTAAATTGTCCAAACACTCCAAACGACTACAGCGCACGGCGCGGGCTACAAACAGCCTCCATAAAAAAGTGCCGAGTCATGTTCCGTTGCAACTTCGCAAGGAGTTCAAATACAAATAAATGCCAAGGAATATTCATAATGTTCATGGAATATGGAATAATATGGACTATGCCACCCACTACAGTGGATTAATGACCTTTGTCCATTATTTAGTCAATGACAAAAATTAATATTAATTATTAACGTTATTTGGTCCAGCGTATACCCTTCGTCGGGCACTTAGCTCTTAGAATAATACATAATATTTTGTATATTATGAAAACGGATTTATTTAACAATTTATTATTCTATGATGTTACTAAAAAGTTTTACTAAGGTACTGTGATAGGGCACTAGTTGTTCTATCATAGTATAATGTACTTTATTGTTTATAATTATTAATTATGAATTATGATTTATTACTACTATACGTATTGTTCAAATAACAGAAACCGCCGTACATCAGTGTGTCCAGCTGATCACAGAAATTATTTTTCCGTTATCTAAAAACTGCTCATACTGTTAATGATTCCACCTCTTAAGATTCACCGGATACCGACATACCGTGTGTAACAGCAATTTGGTAATAGCAAGTACACTACACCAGTACACGCTTCAAAATATTTATCAAACGTTTTTTTTGGTTTTGAATTTTCAACTATCACCGTCGAAAATCGAAATTGAGTAGAAAATTTGTCTTGTTTGTCAGTATTCACTAATCGCTCACTATTAATTTTTTATATCATTTTGTTGTTTCGTGCAACAATTAAACCATGAAAACTGTTTCTGAAAATAATCGAAACATCTTAGGACAAGACAAGGTAAATGTTATTTTTTATAGAATAAATGATAATATCAAATCACCTGACCAACTTACTAGTGTTTGGCACTTAAATATAATGTTGAACTTAACACACGGAATTTTCAGATGTCCAGCATAAAAGGTACCAGAAAATTATTGCAAACATTGCAGCCATCAGGCGTCGACAAAGAAAATTTGGTTGGAACTGGCAGATTTCATGAAACCAAGTATGAATTCATTTTTAGATATATTGTATATTATTTATATTAATATATGTTTTTATAAATATGTTACATTAGTCCTGATCCTAAAATATTGAAGCCACAGATTAAAACTGAAGTAGAAGTGAAATCCAAGGAAAAAAAGTCTGGTCTTGCAAAAATAAATCCATCCCTCTACAATAAGTTAATTGTTGAAGATCTCACTAGCACTGGTATGAATTTCCTAATTGTATTTTATATTTGAAATTTTTTTTACAATTTATATTATATACTGAGTACAAAAGTTATCATTATAAACTTTCCATTTTAGCTGGTCCTAGTGAAAAATATTGGCAAGTTATTGCAGAACGGCGCAGAAAGGCTTTGGAAGATGTTCTTGAACAAAATCGTAAACTACATAATTTAGTTTTGACATTAGAAGACGAAAATGCATCTTGTAAAAAGTTACTGGAGCAAACAACTGATCTCGTTAATACATTAAAGGTATACGTAAAGTAATTTACTCCTACAATTATTTCGTAAAAATGAAAACTGAAACAAAACATTTTTATTTGAGTTCCATCTAAGTATTAACTAATTTTTCTATTATTAATTACTTTTATGAAAATTCAATATTTATACAAAAATATGTTATCTTTAAATACATACACAAAAATGTAATTATTTTTATATAATTAAAGGATGTTCTAAATGAAGATAATAAACCAATTGAAGATGATGTTGATGATGACAATTTGTCAACCAGCTTAATGCAACCAAACAGCAACAATGATTTTTCCTGCAGTGAATCTGAATAATTTTTTTTTTACATTTAACAAATCATTCATTTTTACATACTATTCAACTGATTTTTTTTTTTTTTTTGTTCCTATCAAGTAATAATTAATTTTGAATTAAACTTAATCATATCAATATATTTTTTTAATAGATATCCATTTTTGAGCGATTAGTTTTTGTGTTTATTAAAATGTAAATAATTATGATTTGATTATTCTATAAATCTAAAGTAAATTGGTTTACAATATTTTATATAAATGTCGAAATAATAAACTAATTTTTAAAGATTATTGTTATTTTAATTATATTCCATAATTAACATTATAATATAGTGTATTATATTATACTAAATATGGGTATATGTATTTAATGTTTTTAGTTAGTCAATTTTACTTTCAGTCAAATTTGATTAATAATAAGTATATACATACTTTAGATTTTTTCAAAAGTTAGATTTTAGCATACATTTTCATTTTTCATTATTGGATTAATTTATACATTAATGTTCAATTTTTAGTTTGCAAACTGCTCTTTATGATTTTCTGTTTTTGAATTGCTTGGAATACCATCATCCCTTTCAACTTATTGCCAATTGTTTCTTTTAATTTAACTTCCCATTGTTAACTGTGGTCTTTGCATATTGATAAATTATTAATAAAAAAAAAATCCCAATTAGAAACTTGGTACAGTTCTATTTTTATCTGTTGGTCATCATTAATTTATTTAGAGTACAGTAACATATATAATGTCGCCATCGTGCAAAAAGTGACCAAGTGCAGTAATATAACCAAATAGTTTTATTAGTCTTTCTTCAACTGTTGAAAAAACGACCAAGTGAAAATTCTAAATATATACCTAAATAATAGCCCATGCTATTATATTTGGCCCAAGTTTTCTACATGCAACAATTCCCCTAGTGTGTACCCGATTAGTTTTTACATGTCATTTAATTATGACCAAGTGCACTTGGACAGTTTTGTTACAATACACTTAAAAAAAAAATATGTTCAAATGAACATCTGACCAACGAATCAATTGTATTTTTTTATTGCTTTAAATTATAAATAATTTTTAGTTTTTTTTTTTCAATAAAGTAATATTTTTATATCCTTAATTTTTTGACTAAGCGATTTGAGTAAGTCAGTTAATCATTTCTTAATATTATCAAGTGATCAATGCCGCAACTTGGTTATTTAGGGCCCCAGGTGGAAATTAAATTATGAGCCCAATAACTATAAAGTATATAATATAAAATGCTACTATATAGACATTTCTTATTTTGGTGATAAACTAAAAGGTATGATAAATGATTATTATTTTTTTTATTATTGTATTCTATGTCATGGAATTAATAATACCTGTATTTATATACATATATATTGGATAATTAGAATAAATTTGAACATTTAATATAATTAACAACTTAAAAAAAATTATAATAATAACAATATATTAATTAATTAATACTCAATCAAATTTCATTCTTCTTTCTTAGTTGAAAAATGTGTATCACACTGTTCGATATTTAATACTGAAATATAAGATAGTCGCTCTTGTCCAATTGAGTTCCTTAAATAGTTTATTATTATTTTGAGTTTTGAAAAAGACCTTTCTGCAGTTGCAACTGTTACCGGCAATGTCAAATAAATGATGGAAAAAATACGTTTGGGCGAATTTACCCAAAACAGAACACTTTAGGGCGTAAATCCATAACACGTTTGGCCATAATCTTTCACTTTATAATAGTATGTTTGGGTGCATTTATTTCTTTGCATATATTAATATATTTTACTAAATTTGAGCATATTAGCGTTACCCAGAAGACACCGCGAAGAGGTTGGCTCAATAGTTTTCCAAAAATGTTAAAAGATTTATTTTTTTAAAAAACCTAATTTAATTTTTTTTTATCAATATTATTCTATATTATGATATTATCTATTAATTAATTACTTTTTTTCCTCGCAAAACGTGATCCTAATTATTTTATTTTATATAGACTTATATAAGTCTTATAATATATTAATATTATTAACATCACTTATAAGACTTGATTACTAGTAGCAGTACCTATTGTGTCTAAAGGTTCACATTTAAGGTCCATTTATTATAGGTACATGCTTCTAATATATCAGAGTAATTTGTAGCAAAATCATTTTCAAGAATAAACGAGGCCAGTGCTTGAATACTATTTAAATTTGTATTCTTTATTATTTATTTGATTGATAGCAGTTGACTCGTTAAATCTGAACTTATATCTGATTGATATATTTGTATGAAATCATATGATTTTTTGACAGTAATTACTAATTTCATCTGGTACCAAAAGTGATTAAGGTTTCAATTAATATAACATGTTTTTCTTTTTGTAAACAATGAATTCTTATACTATAGACATTATTTTAAATTACTAGTATAGACAAATCTGACGAGATAAAGAGACTATGATTTACATAAAAAGCTAAAGAAATACAAAATAATTATATTAGTGTAAATAATGGTTTGTAATAAATAATATATTTAACACCAAATGATTAAAAGTTAAAATATAACACAACTTTATTACATATTTCTTAATATAGCAAATTTTACATTTTTTACATTACAGTTTATAACAAAACAGTTCTAAAATTAATTAAATTGTTTCCATAACCTTTGAAATTCTTGGTTGAAAGAATAAACCAATTCATAATTGTTTGTAATTAATACATTTTCAAAATTAGCTCTAACTGACATTTTAGTCCAATTCATAGATCCCAAGATCACTTTTTTGTTATCAATAATAACAAACTTGTGATGCATTAAATACTCCTTATGCTTATCTTTTTTAATTTTCTTTAAAATACCAATACTACCCATTTTCCATGTGGACGTTGAATTATCTTCATTTAGAATTAATCTAACATTAACTCCACGTTTATAAGCATCAATAATTGCATTTGATAATAATTCATGATTTAACATGTACATGCAGATGTCCAAAGTAGTTTTTGCTTTATTAAGGTATCCAATAATTATGTTTACTTTGCACTCAAAACACTCATTGTTTTGAATTGGGAGTGTTATAGTTGGTATATTTCGATGAAGATTACAAATTGGCACAGTTCCATAGAAAAATATTACTTCTGTTTCTTCTTTGTGAAAGTAATTGTATAAAAGAGTTGACAATGATGCACTACAGCAGGCCAATGTAACACTTCCTAAGATACGTATTAAGTTCATACTTCTGTAAGAAAAATTTGGTATATTTTTTATAATATAGATTTTTAAGGTACATACTTATTGATATATTATACAAGGTTGAATTTTAATTCAATATTATTTTCAAATAATTGTTTAAGTATTATAAAATATTATTAAACAGTCAACTTTAAACTCCAATGCTTAGAGTATATACAATTTTAATTAAATAAAATCTCTTTAATATTTGAAAAATAAAGAGAAAATCTATGTTAATTAAAAGTTGTTTATTCTTCTTTTATTTAAATAATAATAATAATAATGGTCAACTATTGAATACCTACTAATAGAAAACCTAAACCATCTAATGATTAAGAACTGCTAATTTTTCAATAATAATTAAATAAGTATAATAATTTTATTTTTAATAAACTAAAAAACTCATAAATAAAATAAAATTCATACTTAATGCTCATAAATGCATGTAATAGCTGTAATTATTTGTTAAAAATATCTTAATATAACAAATAATAACCACACTTAAATGTTTAAAAGATTATATTTACATAATACCTACCTATTTCCTATGTAAAAATTTAAAAAATAGTACTTAATCAAAAAAAAAAAAAACAGACCTTTTATTAATAATAATTAAAGTATTAAACTATTTAAACTATTAAAGACTATGTACAATATTAAAGTTGAAATATCAAATAGTTGAATTATTCAGAATCAGAAGAGTTAAATTAAACAATAACATTGATAACACCTTAATCCTTATCAGTACACGTGGGTAAAACCTGTGTTAAAATCACCAGCTTAGCCGGTGCTCTTTCGTACATAAATATTTACCGATAATGGACGATGGAGCGCACGGTTTAATATTTACCATGGGCAAAACCGTAAAACCACAGATATAATCATAGACTTACCCATACATATTAAACCGTGACATATTCTATAAATCTATGACACGAATAATCGAATAATCTGGTCTATGGATATAAGAAATTATAAAAATTTAAATAAAATTAATTAATCAGAAAAAAAAAATTTAATATAATATAATATTATATACTAGCTGTCCCGACACGGCGTTGCCCGTGTATTAGTTAATTTTTTGGCATTTTCGTAAGCCGTGTGTTAGTATTTACTGTAATATTAAAGGTATGACGTATGTAGTAGGTATTTACCTACCTGTATTGAAATTCGAAAGTGTTTATTATACGGTAGCCGGATAAAAAGCCACCGACAACAAAACAATGGACAAAAGAGCCACGGATAAAAAATCCATCGATAAAAAAGCTATGGGATAAAAATCCACAGGATAAAAAAGACAAATTTTAAATCAAGTATCATATGAATTTTCAACTACAACATTACTTGTACATTTTATAATAATTAATAAAATAATAATATATTAAAAAAAATTGTACACATAAAAACACACATCATTGTAAAATCAATACATTCATCACTTCATTCAGAATCTGAAAGTGAGCCCTGTTTCTGATAGGAAAGTGAATCTAGTTGGTACTTTGGGGGAATTAAAAGTAAAAAATTTCCAATAGTTTTCAAAAGCGTCAGGAAAAACCCTAAAAAAGTAACAGAAAAACGGGAATTTTTACGCAAAACCAGTTTTTCACAAAATCGATTTTTTTATATGGTTGTTATTCAAAAAATAATCACTATAAATACTTGAAATTTTTACCAAATATTTATGTTAGTGTTATCTATATACAGTTAAATTTTCAACAATTTTTTACTTTTTTTGAGTTATTTATAGACCACTGAAATTTTAGATTTTTATGAGAATTTTTTTTTGAAGTGTCAATTAAAAAATTTTGAAAATTTAATACAAGGTTCCTTATGAGTTGCTCTTATTGTAGCTAAAAAAAAATTAAAAATCGTTAGTCACAATTTTTTTTTATAAGCGTTTATAGTTCAAATTTTTACGACATCTGTCGATAACGCGAAAATTTGCAAGTAATTTTGAAGTTGAAAAATCATAAAATTTTTTGTGTTAATAACTAAGGATTAAAAATACAACACTAAGTTTTCCTTCAAGTATCTATACAGAAAACTCGAAGCATCATTATAGGAAAAATTTTAAGTGCGTTTGAATTTTAAATTTTTCCGAAATAGCGTAACGATAACGATTTTAAATATTTGTTATTATTCAAAAAGTATAAGTCATAGATACTAATTTTACCAGTTATTTAGATTGGAATTTTCTTTACATAATTTAATTTTCATAATATTTTGACTTTTTGACATTTTATGTATTTTCTTTGGCACATAGATTCGAAAAGCGTTATCGAAATAACGTTACCTAAAAAGCGTCACGCTCTGCCTTGGCACACAGAATCTAAAAGTGTTATGTTATAACGTTTTGTGTTATATATATATTGGTTTTCGGCTGATATCTCGGCAGGGAGTGCCCGGAGCGTCTTGGGAGAAAAAATTTTCCCCCTAAAACCCCTGATCTCCCACGACCACCACCAATACGTCCTTGAAAACCCCGAAGCTCTAGCCCTATCTGGGACTGACCTGCAGGGGCACGAAATAGGCGAATTTTCCGCCAACTTCAACGTGAAAAATTGAGAATTAGTGTTATCGAAATCGCGTTACCAAAAAGCGTTACGGGACATTATCTGCCTTACCTATACCTTACACAATTATATTATATTTCATTACAAATTATGTGCCTTGGCACACAGAATCTAAAAGTGTTATTTTACGGTTACCCTGGTTACCCCTATTCCCTGGTAACGGGAAATTATCTAATATAATAATATAATAATATTCTAATATAAATTATGAATCGAAAAGTGTAACGATAAGTCTGTGATAGATCGCGTAGTTCATTTTATGCGTGAGACATAAAATGTCTCACTTCTTTGCAGATTCGTATGCAATATGACATTTCTAAATATTTGAGCTATTTATAAAAAACTGAAATTTCCAATTCTTCTGAAAATTTCTGAAAAGTGTCGATAACATTTTTTTGGCCCAATAAAAATATTCGAAAATTAAATACAAAGTTTTTCATAAGTTACTCTTATGGTGATTTTAAAATTATAAGAATACATGGGCACAATTTTTTTTATTAGCATTTGAATTTCAAATATTGACAAAAATTTATCAAATTCCTGAATATTTGCAAATTATTTTGTAGGTATATTTCATAAAAATTTTTGTATAAGTAGCTAAGAGTTGAAAATTTAATACAAGGTTTTTCATAAGTTTAGCTTATAATAATTATAAAAGAACTTAAATTTTGGTGTATTCAGGCCATTAAAACATAAACAACCTTTTTCACCAACCACTGGAAATTATATCCTAGGCTGACAAATCATCTTCGTTCAGAATCGTTTTTCGTATACAATGGTAACTATCATTGTATTCAAATTTAACACTCCTATAATAATATATAATAAAGATCCATACGGCACCTAACGTACAGCAGAGCGGTACCCACTTACCCAATTTTTAATTTTTTAATTAATTTTGATCATAGTAGAATTAATAGGACAGTTTTTTGATCGTTGTCTTCTTAACATACGTTTTACCGTGTTTTCAGTGGGCACTGGGCATTCTAGCTTTAGTTGCTGTTTCTATTTGCGATACATTTTCCGTAAATATTTCTACAGGATTTATCATACTAGAAGGAGTTACTTGATCCTTCATTTTTTATATATATTTAGTAACTTTTATTTCTTCTTTATCAGGTAGATGATTATGTGGATTTTTTTCTACAAGATTATCATGTTGCAATTTAGTGTACATTATCCTTGACCCCTGTACACTTGAGAGAACTCACTTTCATACAACCAGGACCGTATTACCGCTTAGGCTGTATAGACTAAAGCCTAGGGCAAATTTTAATGGTCGAAATGAAATAAAAAATTTTACCTATGTAAATTAGGTGTTGAATTTATTTTAGCCTAAGGGCGGCAAAAACCTTAATCCGGCCTTGCATACAACGCCATGTTATTTTATTTTTCCTCAAATGCTTAATGACGTAATATGACCATTAAAACAAATTTTGCTATCTCCTTTATTTGTTTTGACAATTTCCATTATAAAAATTCAAAAAAAGTTGTCACAAATTTTAACACCTTACACTTTTATTTCACGACGTTTATACTGTACACAGACTGAACATAACGGAAACTAAATAGTGTATGAAAGATAAAATTTTACCAATTTTCCAACCATATGTTTCAGTCAACCTTTATGTATATTTATAGTATTTATACCTATAGTTTAAAATGTTTGACTTATTTTTTATGGTTATAACTTATAGATACCTATAATATCAAAAAAGGGTTACACAATTCTTCACATAGTTAAATTTTCAAAATATTTTGTTTATTTTTAGCTAACTTAACCATTCAGTTTTAGCGCAAAAATAAATTCATGTCTTTTTTATCAATGACTTATTTATCCGTGGCTTTTTTGTCAATGGTTTTTTTATCCTAGATCCAGTAGTAATTAGCACGAATATTTATCAATAAACATATTACATTTTACTATATAGTATAATTTGAATAGATATTTAAGTATAAAACATACATATTATATTACATTATATAAGTAATGTATAGTACATTTCAAAATAAATTATGTACAGTAGGATTATTGAACATTTGAAACTTAAATATAAGTTACAACTTCAGTCTTCAAGTATAAGATTATGTTTATTAATTTGATATTATGATTATTTATCATACATATTTATTTATTAAAACAAATATTAAATATTTATTTTATATGGCATAGTAGAATCATGTATTAGTTTTTGTAGAACTATTTGGATCAAAATATTTCCGAAATGATTCAGATTTCCTACTTTGATTAACATATTTCTGAAATGAATCAGATCTTCTACTTTGATTAACATATTCCTGAAATGATTTAGATCTTCTATTTTGATCAAGAGATTTCCGAAATGATTCAGATCTTCGATTTTGATACCTTGTTTCTCTCATGTTTAAATTATGTCGATTATCATTATATTTGTAGTTGTTTTGAGCTGGAGAACTTATTTGAAATGAATGATTCATAGAGCTAAGTACATTTTTACAATATTGATCATAATATGTGACACTTGTTTGATTGACATCACCGCATAACCATAATTCACAAGAGTGACTAATTGAACGTAATATTAATACTATCCATGATATACGTTCAAAGTTATTGCTAGGTTCAATAGGGCCACTTTGAATAGCTAAATACTTATAATATTTTAATGTTTGATCTATGGATTTGAATCCATCTTCTAAAGAACTGTATAATGCCTTTTGTGTGACAAATATACAAATTATCACTTCGTTATTAACAATGTATTTTGCTATGGCACCCGGGTCAAACTTCTTATTATTAACGTCTTTTGATAAACTATAGAAAAAAAATTAAATACATTTAATTTAACATACAATGATAATATGTTTAATAATGGTTGTTATTTATTTAAATTTTAAAATCCAAAAATCAATTAATAAAAAAATAATGAGATATTATACGTGGTTGTATGCAGGGCCCCCACATACAATTTCGGGCCCTTGTAATAAATGTTTGTCCGGGCCCTTTAGGTTAGGTTTAAAAAATACAATTTGCCATCTATAGGTATAACAATTTTTGGAACAATATTTGTTTTTTAATTATACTAATTAAAATCCAATATTCACAGGATACCATAGTAAATATAGCTAGTAAGTTATAAAGAATCAAGATTCATAAGCATTTCAACATTAATAATTTTTTTATTACAATAGGTATTATCTTAATTAAAAAAGAAAAAAAACAAGTATATTTTAATTTATATTTAATATATTTTTTTTTAAGTTTAAATTTTATTTTGCAGGCTTTGAGCACAGCGTAATCAATGGTTAAATATTAAATTAACTATCATTAATCAATGACTATGTATGTAATTCATAAAATGTTATTTAATATAAAATAAGTATTTCTGCTAAAATTTCAAAAATTACAAATAAATTTCAACAGATCCACGGGCCCCTGTACTCAAGGTCCATCACCCCCCCCCTTGTGGGGGCCCTGGTTGTATGAGTTAAAAGATAGTTGTCGTCATAAGAGAAAAAACATTGAAAATATAATGCTAACTGTTTTAAGAAAGATGTTCTATATAATTATGGAAAATTTAAAAATTACAATCAGTAATACAATTTGTTAACTACTGCATTAGTCACACATACACTGCATCATTATAGTAAATAATCTATTATTGACGTTGAAATACTGCTATGACAATTAACATTTTTGTCAGAAAAAGAGAGTGAGGATTTTAATATATTAGAGCTTATTTCATTATTTTATGTCAAAAATGTATCTAAAATGAACATCAAAAATATACAGTATATGTTAATAGGAACCACATGCTTTCATTTATATTATGACAAATACAAAGTAATACTTTTGGTTTTTTTTTATTTTTACCCACGAATATGTCACATTTATTTATTAATATATTATTCTTATTGGAAAAAAAATATATTATACAACATGAATCAACTTTTTTGATAATTTTACTTATTTTTACTTTGTACAGTTAAGAACATTTTTTTTTTTTTTACATTATACATAGAACTTTTCATGTAATAAACAGTTATATAGTGAACAATTTTTATGATATTATGATATAGATGTCCATAATATGTGTAGAATGTCATTATTTTAAACAACTTTTTTTATTCTTAAAAATACTTGACTTATCGCGGCACTGCAGTAATGACCAAATGTTTGATAAATAATAATTTAAAGAATCTAACTACTTATCTTATGGAATTATATATACATAAAATTTAATTTTATAATATGGCAATAATATTTTTCTTTATAATAAGATAGATCTTACAAAGTTACAACTATATTAATTCATTAATGTTTTATGAAGTTTTAAAAGTTAATAGATTGATGAAATAAATTAAATTAAAATATAAATACTTTTCTTTGAATGGATATTTAATGTCCACTTTATCAACTATATGGTCTTTCCAATTCTTTTTGCATACTTGTTTTAAATCTATAAATAAAACAATGATGGTTTTGGCTGCCATCTCCCATAAATTAGATGGTGTAATACGAACATTTGATCTCTGTGATATATTTGAATCTATTAACTTACAAATTTTTTATAATGATATACATATCCAATTATTTAGTAATTTGTGTTTATTAATTTCTAAAACTCACTTTTGAAAGTACACATACAGTTATGTCAATTCCAGATCCAGAAAATATATCAACAATGAGAGATCTTGTATCAGACCAATCAAGTTTATCTAATCCACATCCAATTTTGGGAATTCCTAATTTTGTTAAATTAAATTTTTTCATTATGATAAAAAGTGAACGAAGAGCTTTTTCCATTGTATTCATTGTTGGTTTACCATTACTATATTTTTTTGTTACCAAATAAAATGCAAATTGACCATAGTGTTGAACTATACCTACTTCTCCTATTTTTAATTTCTGATCAACTAGTCTACCAACACCACCAAAGATGCGTCTAGAAAATAAAAATAATTATTTACAACTAAATATAATAAGTCATAAGAATAAGATATTTTTACTTGAAATCAACAGCTATACCGGCTCCCATTCGTAAATCTTCAGCAACACAATGAGCAAGACAATAATCTTTTGATAATTTGAAAAGGTCTTCATCAATTTCTTCTATCATACTTATTGAATAACAATAAAAAAAAATTATAAAAACATTAAAAAAACCATTTCTATTTCATGACGTAATATAAAATTTAAATTCATAGAGTATAAAGAAAAATATTATTTAAAAGAAGTTAATTATTGATATAACTATGAAAATAATTTTTCATTTCCAGACAATAATAACATATGTTAAACATTTAACAAATATTGAAGTAAAATAAGTTGTGATGAATTTTAATAATTGACAACATACCCGTTTCCATGATTTAATGATTTTCCGTGTAAATCAATTTGGTTTATTTCTTGAACTTTATATTGTTTCAAATTATCACCAATTAATAATCCATTGTTTCTAAAAAAAATTATATTCTAATTATAAAAGATGCAATTTAAAAGATAATGCAAACTTGACTGCATGATAATGTTTGTAGTTAGTTCTTTAGAATAGTTTTTTTTTTTTATCGTCATTAATTAATGGAACAAAAATTTGATTTATGGATTGAAACACCATTAAAAAAAAATGTTCAGTAAATATCTTAAATATTACTGCTCACAAAAAATATATAAAGAGTAAAGCTAAAGGCTTTGTTTTAACAGCAAATATCAAATAGATACTTAAAATGTAAACTAGTAGTAATAAAATATGAATAATATAATAGTTAAAAAGAAAATTATTCTAAAATAATGTATCCATTGGTTCCTAAAACATACTTCTCTTTTAAAGATTTTTTGCCTTGTTCCTTATCTTCAATATGGTTCTTTTTAACATCATTCTTAATGTTATTTTTTGATTGTACTTTACTCCTAAATACGTTTATTGAAAATTTAAATATATATATATATTATTAATATTATAAATAGGCTATTATGCAATAAAAAAAAAATAATAATAATAATAATTAACATTATTAGTTGCTGTAAATTAAAAATAATATTAAAAATAAAATACAAGGAAATTAGAAGAACCTATTTATATATTAATCTAAAACATAAATATAAAATACATTTTGTAAATGTGAATTAAATCTTATATACTCCAGGATATTGACTGACAATTAACTATGAATTTAATTTTTTTAATTTTTTTAATTTATATTTATACTTATCATATTGGAAGAATAATATTTATTAATGAATTTTTAAGTTTACATTGCCTAGCTCAGTCTACTAGTTCAAAGTAAAAATATTTTGTTTTTATCTTTGTTAATAATAAAAAAATTTCAAGAGAAGAAATTTGATATGCATTGATACATACTGACTCTAAAGTTTGAAAACTGGTCAGGTTATTTCACTAGTATCTCATTTGTAATTTATTAACCGAATCATATCAATACTCTAAAATTTCCTCCTTGTATAACTTCAATTTTAAAATTTATAAAGATCATTAAAATAATACAAATTTAGTATATTACAAACTATTGTTTCAATAAACATTATTTAAAATCAACAAGTATATATATTTGTGCCACAAAAGAACGCTAACAGCTCTCGCATTTAATGACATCATGTATGCAATTTCTTCCCCCTCCCCCATACAGCAACAGTTTTCTATGAGAATGCATAATGATAGATGAGTTATGGTTGCTTATTGTACGCGTTCTCTTGTAGTACAGTGCATAATTTGGTAAAATCATTTAACTATTAAATAGCTTACTACTTACTAACCTAAGTTATAAGAACATTATTTATTTATTAACCAGTTAAATAAATTAAAATAATACAAAAAATTAAAAAATTCCTTTACACAAAATTACATATTTTAATCTAATTTGTAATATTTTATTTCAAGTTAAGTTCAATTGATTTTATTTATTTTAATATAATAAAAAGTTTAGGACAAATGTTGATGCGTGTTTGAAAGCTTAAATCGATAATCCATGTTTTAATACAAATTTATAGGAAATTAGGAAACAATATTTTTAACACAAACAATAGATTTCTTCAGTAAAATACTTTTTATATTATGCTAAAATAATTGACGAATAATACGTAAATATTTAATATATAAGGTAAGAATAAAATATTAATAGTACCTAATAAAATTAGTATAATCAATGTTACAACTATACAAATTACCTTTTAGTTTTAGAATTTTTCTTTTTATCCATTTTTATACGAATTTAGTTTTCTGATTTTCTCTAGATTTTTAAGAAATAATAAATATCATGGTTGAAAATATACACAAGTTTTGGTATACTTGTCTTATTGTCTATGCACAAGGTTATAGCATATTATATACCGCTTCTCTATTAAATATTTAATGATAAAAACAAAATGGCAGCAGTTGCGGCGCCGCAGCACAAAGGGAGCCAATAATAATTAAGTATATGCGCGGTAATTTTTATACCAGCGTATTTTTCTTAGATCATAATATACAAATATTCAATGGATGGAGCCCGAGAATTAAGATATATCTTAATTCGTGATGGAGCAACAGCATATATTTTATGTACACGTTAGCCACAAGTCGCGACTCACGAGTTATGTAACCTACCAGTTTAAAGTTAAAATATTTTGTTTTTACCTTTGTAATAATAAAACAATTTTCAAGAGAAAAAATTTTATATGCTTTGATACGTCATACTGCCTCTAAAGCTTGAAAACTGGCAAATTTTAAAGTTATTTCACTAATATCTCACCTGTAACTTATTAACCGATTCTTATCAATCAAATTAATACTCTAAAAGTTACCTACTGACCG
The DNA here is from genome assembly GCA_009835225.1 of Aphis craccivora. Taxonomy (NCBI): domain Eukaryota; kingdom Metazoa; phylum Arthropoda; class Insecta; order Hemiptera; family Aphididae; genus Aphis; species Aphis craccivora. The sequence goes on along the minus strand of VUJU01000139.1, from coordinate 76,725 downwards.
GGGCGTTTTATTTTTTTTTTTTTACAAATAATTTCAACAACCTTTTAAATAATTATAAAATGTAGAACACAATGTAGTATACCTATGTATATTCTATAGAAATTAATAATAATAGAATTGAATTTAGTTTATACTGCAGTACACATGGCTATATACATATTTCTTTTACAGCATTTTTTGAATTTTAAGTTTAAATATAAATTTTTACAGAAATAGATTAAAAATAAATTAAGTAGGTAATGATTATATTAACATTTGATTACCTAATTATTTATAATTTATATTTTTCTGACATTTTCACACATTATTTTATTATAGAATTTAGAATATAAATTTAAAAATATAATTTATTATACTTTTTTTATTTACACTTATCAGTTAAGTCTTAACCGGGACTTTTGGAGGGTCTAACATTCTAACGGAACGACCGGGACCGAAGTCAAACTGGTGACATGTCCCGCCTGTCCCGGTATACTGGGACGTATGGCAACCTTATTCTTGTATAATTTTTATTTTTAAATTTATAAAGAACATTAAAATAATACAAAAAAAAAACAATTATTTCAATAAATATTATTTCAAGTCAACAAGAATACCTATATATACCTACTTGTGCCACAAAAGAACGCAAACAGCTAAACAGTTATTGAGCTATCGCAATATTTTAGAATATAAATGACGTCATATTATGTAATATGCAATTCACCCCTTCATACAAAGACAGTTTGAATTCTCATTATTCTTTTCAATTCGTTGAAAAAGACTCAAGAGTATTGTTTTATTTGTTTTTTTTCCTTTTGCCATAAATTTAAAATTATGTTTTCATTGCTGCAAAAGTGCAAACAACACGATGTTTATGACAAATTTAAATGATTTTAATTAAAAACAAACGCGAATAAGAATAACATCACATTAGCGACATAAACATTGATGCAGCTATTGCAGCTGTAGATGTGCAAGAAAGCCAAATTAACATAAAACTAAGTAAATTCTATTGAATTGATATCATAAATGGTAAGTTGGAAGTAGCTAATATTTACATTTATTGTTTAGATAGGTACATTATACATTTACCAATTATTTTTTTTATTCGTCCACGCTGCAATATGTCACCTAAATAACACGTTTTCGACAAATTAAAATTATACAACTTACGTAGTTCGTTACGTGGATCAATTTAATGTCTTATGCTTTTCGTCCTGTCTCTCACGGTTTTCCCGATAAACAGCTCGTAAGCATATTTTTCTATTTATGAATTATATAAGAATATTTGAATTTAAAAATATATAACTTAGAATTATGTAATAATTTTTGAAGTTGAAAATACATAAATTTGGGAAATGTATTAGGAGTTTTTATATTTCAATGTTGGTACAATTGGGTTTTAGTTCTTCCCGGATTCATACATTTATTCCATGACAATTCCATGAAAATAATTCCGCCTGTTATCTCGAGGTCGAACTGTACTAACCCCGTAGTTCAGTACTCCTGTAGTCCAGTACTTCAATCCTTTTAAATTTGGCAGTTGTTTAACAAATGGGCAATGACTTTTAATCGACTATAAGAGTAGGTTTAGGTAAGAATTGTGTATTTATACGGCTATACCTATTGTTTATTTGGTTTAAATCATTCGAAAATTGAAAATGTTATTTTTTTTTTGTTGTTGATCTAGGTAATGTTCGAGTTTTTTTTAAATGTAACTATAATTTTCATTGTGATTTGAATATTATTTTATTCCATTATTATTTATCATCATTATGGAAACAATATTTTTATCCAACATACCTGATTCAAAAGGTACGACTATGATTCAAAAATTGTATGTATCCGATACTACATTGGACAATAGTCAGTTCAACCAATATGTCTTATTAAAAATATCAGACAATGCCAAAATATTGTGTAAAATAATTCCTCAAGTGGTCTGTTCAAATGCATTTGCTAGTTGTGATCCAAGCGTTATTAAGCATGCACCTCAAAAACTAATCAATCCATTGACAGTGAAGCTAGAAATACCTATCAACAAAGAGCATATAGAACCAATTTGTGTTGCCAATTCGAAACGTATGGTAGTCAGTGTTGTATTTAAAGATGTGAAACATCAAAATATTTGGTCCAAGAATCTTTTCAAGTTGGCTGATGCCATCAGACATTTACTACGGTTATTTGTAGTACATAATGATTGTATAGTGAATTTAAAAAGACTTAAGTCAAAACAAAACTTTAATATTGATTTTATACTTATACACAAAACTGATTGCAAAAACAATGCTGCACGTATTAATTCAGATACTACCATAATGGTTATTAAAGCAATGTCTACCATACAATTTTATCAGGCAGAAGTTGGATTAGAAGTGCTACCTTTATTTGGTATGGAATCTCAAGTGAAATGTCTAAAAAGTATCATCAAGGCTGCAAGAAATGGCAGTAGTTCTTTGTGTAATATGGTATGTATATATTATGGAAAATTTATGTAAGCCCATATTTATTTAATACAATTAATAATTATTATTTTTCATTTTTTAGTTATTATTGATTGGTCCATCTGGTAGTGGAAAAACAAGGTTAGTTACTCATGTTGCTGCATCATTGAAGTGCATACATTTTGACATAATATCTACAGATTTAGTAAATGCGGATCCAGGTTCTACAGAGTCGGTTATTCGTGATTTATTTAAAAGAGTACAGTTATTATTAGAGCAGGATAGCAAAAGTGAATAATAGTTTTAATAAAAACACATTTTCAAATTTATTAAATTGATATTTTATAGTCGTGTGTATAATGATGCTGGAGAAAGCTGAAAGTATGCTAAATGGTAAAAGTTCTAATGCTAAAAGAATTTGTGCTCAGATACAAGATTGCTTAACATCTGTTAAAAATTGCTGTCGACTTATAGTCATTGCAACTACTAGCATGCCGCATTTAATTGATTCATCTTTTAAACAAGGGTCAAGATTTTCATATGAAGTTAGTAGTTATATTAATAATTGTTTTAATTAAATTTATAATTGATTTTTTTTTTTAGATTTATATCGGTGTTCCTTCAGAAAAAGAGCGAATAAAATTAATACAAGGCTTTTGTGGAATTTTAAATATAAATATTAAATCTAATATTGTGTCATATTTAGCAAAATTAACTCCAGGATATACTGCAGCTGATTTAGAGTTAATTTTCAAAGAAATTCATAATGAATCTAATTTAATTTCTGAATTGTATGTTAATTTCTAGTTTAAGTTACTGTTAAAATTAAAAGCTTATAAACATACAAATTTCAGAGAAATGGGTATATTGTCTGGTACTATTTTACTGATTGCCAAGTACCCAGCTTCATCTTTGAGATCAGGAATTGGTCAAGTCATTACTAAGTCAGAATCTTGTTCAGCTACAACTTTGGGTGGCTTAACAAATGTGAAACTAATGCTTGATATTTGTATTAAATGGCCTCTTATTCATCCAAAAGCTTTTAAATATTTTGCAGTTCCACCTCCTAAAGGTAAGAAATTCAATCTACAGATATAGTGATATACTTATTATATATTTCAATATTTTTCATTTAACTCATCATTTTTAATTGTTTTGTGATATTTATTATTTAGGTGTTTTACTTTATGGTCCTCCGGGATGTGGTAAAACAAGCCTTGTACGCTCTATAGCTTCATCAGCTAATTTAAATGTTCTTACAGCAATGGCTGCTGAATTATATTCTCCTTATTTAGGTGTAACAGAAGCAAATATTTCACAATTGTTTCAAAGAGCTAGAGCTAATGTTCCAGCTGTATTGTTTATAGATGAAATAGGTATTAAACAGAATATTTTAATGTTTTCCTAACATTTTTTTTTTTTTTTTTTTAGTCTTAAAAATTAAAATTATTATTATTTCTTTTATAAGACTCATTAGTTAGCTGTCGTTCCGAAGAAAAAAAAGGATCATCTGGATTTGATGACCGAGTTCTATCAACATTTTTGATTGAAATGGATGGTATCACAAATGATACAGAAGTATTTTATTTTATATTAGAAATAATCAACATTTTAAACATACGTACAATTATTTAAATCTTATTAATTATTGATAGCATGGACAAGGAGTTGTAGTTGTGGCAGCTACTAATCGTCCAGACAATATAGATACTGCCTTATTAAGACCTGGAAGATTTGATCGTCAAATTTATGTGCCTCCTCCACAAACAATCGAAGAACGTTTTAACATACTTCATACTATTGTTAATAATCCTGAACAAAGGTAAGTATACAGTTTAACCAGTATTCAATTTTTATGTTCCTTGTTAACTAACTTAACATTAAATTTTAATTTTAGTATGCCACTTTCGGATTTGTCAATTTTAAATGAAGTTGCTTTAATGACTGATAGATTTTCAGCAGCTGATCTTGCAAGTGTTGTGAAAGAAGTAAATATTAAAATATTACTTAAAAATTAAATAAATAATTTTTTAAATTTTTTTTTTTAGGCTGGTCTTTCTTGTTTAACTAAAGATGGCCTTAAGACATTTACAACCGTTAAAAAAGAACATTTTGAGGATGCATTAGCTAATGTTAAACCATCATTATCTGAAGAGCAAATCTTATGGTAAGTATAGTTGTATTATATTTATATATGTATATACATTATAAATGATATATATTATTTTGCTGCGAGTTGAGGTCTAAGTATGTAAAACAATATTGTGCATAGACATTAGACCCCCTCTACTCGCTCAACATGTGCAGTGATTAAATTAATTGGTTCAATGATCAATACAAAAAAAGGAACGCCCAGGAAATGTACATACAGGAAATGTAGCTCAGGGGGGGGGCTAAAATTGTAAGTATCTAAATAATACTTATGGGAAAATTTACCGCTACATCTTTCATCTATACATACTTTGTAATAGTGTCATTAATATTTTTTTACAATCATAACTAATTTAAGTTAATATAAAATTACACTATTAGTTCTAATATTTATAAGAAAAACCATAATTAAGTTTTTACAAAAAACAACTTTATTTGATTGAATTTACATATTACTTCATATTTTATTCAAATTATTTTAACTTAAAAATTGGTTACTTTGTAAATTGTAAATTTATAATCTTGTAATTATGTTTTTCATATACGATTCATATAATATAATATAATTATTATTAGACATTATTCAGCAATAAGTGAGATCGACTATTTTTAATTACTTCGACTCGTCCGCGCAAACAGGAAATCTGTAGGAACCAGAAAAAAGTGACTAAGCGATTGAAAATAATCCTAATGTTTTTTTTTTTTTTTTACAATTAAATACCTCCAATATGACTTGTTAGATACAAGGATTGTCATATAGTCGCTAAATACCCAACATTAGCTTTATGTAAAAAACTCCCAATTTTATTACTGACACGAAAAATCTCAGGGGGGGGGAGGGGCAATGGCGTCCCTGATCAATGTTAATAGATTATTATGTGCAAATAGATATTATTTAATTTATATTGTAATGTGTAAGCAAATACTTAAAATATTTTTGTAAGAAGTATTTAAATTATAAAGAATTTTTCTAATTTTAAAATAAATAGATACTTTTAAAGCTATATTTAGGTTAGGATATATTTGACAAAAACATAATATTTTACTAATTTTGCTAAAATATGATTATTTTACCACTTATGAAGGGAAATCAATAACTTTGTCTGTTAAAAATATATCTTTGATCTAAATACAGTTAAGATAGGCAAATATACAACAATATATAATTATTATAACAATAATATAACAATTTGTTTGATTGAGGTTAATGATTATCTTTAAAAAACAAACAAAAAATAGATTGTTTTTATAATATAAAAAACTATAGTTATATACACTGTTTTAAAAATATATATATTGAACTAATAAGTTAGTTAATACCATGTAGTTACTTGCAATTTGCAAAATATTGATACTTATAACTAAAAATAATAAACAACTATTATTTGTGCAGCAAGTTATTGACATGTGTGTGAGAGCACTTTGCTATTTCTTTTACACACAAATTAAGCATTTTACACTAACTAAAAAATCACCTGAAGTAAATTGCTTAAAATGTTAATTTAATTTTACTATTACAAATCTTTCATGTTAGTATTTTTTTTTTTTTTTTTTTTATAGGTATAGCAACTTTTCTTCTCAACAAAAAAAGTAAATATTTGTTTTATAAAGAATTTGAATTAGGTACTTGTTTTGTAAATAGTTACAATACTTGAATGTAAAATGTTTTGTCTTTTATTAAAATATTCTCCTTTAATTTATAAATAGTATATTGTACCATCTAACAGTAACATTCTTAAAATATTTTTTATGTGACTACATTGTCTACATATGTCCTAGCCATATCTAAATATATATAATATATTTAATATTTATGAAAAAAAAGTTTTCAGATAGTATACATAGTATAATTTAATATATAATAATAAAAAGTACCAATAACCATTAGATAATCCTCATAAATGAACAAAGAAATGCCTTTTGGTGAATCAAAATCATATTTTAACATTTTGGATGTGATTTCTTAATTATGATTTTCATTGAATACTTATTCTTAATTTTTAACCTAAATTTATGAATTAATAACATATTAAATTAAAATATTGCTTATTGATGATTATTATCACAATTCATAATATTATAAAACAATTGTATTCATCATTCTTTATTAAAAAAAAACTGGTGCACAATTAATTAAATTAAAGCACATTTTATAATATTTATTAATGTTAATTAAATAAATAAAAATAAAATAATAGGCACTCATAAAAACAAGTGTTATATCTACAGCCGAGTATGAAAATTTAATACAGTCAAAACTCTTTATAACGAATCTGAAGGGACCAAGAGATTTCTTTCGTTATAGAGAGGGTTAGTATTATGGTAGTATTATGAAATGTTTACGTTATAAAGAGTTTTCACTGTATTTATTTTTACTCTCTTAACTCTATTATAATGTAGATAGAATGATTTGTTTATAATTGTTTGGAACAACCAACAAAATTTAAAACTAATTCAAATGGACGATTAAAATTTAACAATAACTGTATTGTATTGACTATTTAATTGTATGTTAAAGTTAAACATTAAATTTTAAAACTAAAAGGTTTATAATTGTTATCAATAAACATTAAACATACATTTATTTTTTATTGTGTTATTACAATAGATTTTATATTATCACAGTCATCTGTGTTAAGCATGAAGATAGTATCATAATTTGTGGCGTCAATTCAGATGTAGCGAAGTTGTTTCCTTGGATCAGTTTGAACTTTGATATGTTAGAGAGTCTTTAAGCTTATGGCCTTTAAGTATATTACAATTGATAAAGGGCATAAGCTGAAAAACACTCTAACCATAACATCCAGATGTCTCCATGAATTCGCTTGTGCAAATAAACTTTTACTTACTGGAACACCTGTTCAGAACAATATGGATGAATTATGGACTTTATTAAATCTCTTGATGCCAAAGTTATTTAATGATATAAAAGATTTTAGCTCAAGGTTTGCGATAGATGATTTTCATGGTACAAATAACCAGATAATTGATTTAGCTACAAAGGATGAAATATTGAAAATTATAGTTAAAATACTAAAACCTTTGATTTTGAGAAGGCAAAAAATGGAAACTAATTTAAATTTACCTCCAAAGAAAGAAATTGTTATTTAATACTTATGCTCCAGTCATACAACAATAACACAAATTATACATGGCTACATTGTCTAGAGAAATGAATATATTGTTAAATAAGAAACCGGTAATTGATATTGAGTAATATAAGAGCTAAAAGGAAATGTATAGAATCTATTGAAAGATACTGAAATGGAGTTATCAGAAAAACTGAACCAGAACAAATGCGGAGTCCAAAGATAAAATTGACTCACTAGTTTTATTAAAACCATATTATATTCAACTAAAGGAAATATCATAAAATCCTTACCCTGTCCACAGCGCCATGTAATAACTAATGAATAATAATATAAAAATAAACAAATATAAAATAGTTAAAACAATTTATTTGAATGAATTACACAAAACATGGGAGGGCGGATACGACGACACACACTGTACGACGTTAGGTTAGGTACTGTTCTATCGACAACTGATTATAAATTAATAATGATATTACTGAAATAATAATATATATAATAACAATAATAGTTAATACTAATATTTTAAATAATAGTAAGTATATTATGTTAATTATATATTTTATATCTTACACCTTCAAAGTTCAAAATAATCTATATATTTTTTTTATAAAAGTCTATTGCCCTAAGATACAACCCAAGGTCTATTCTAAGGATTTTTGTCAACAACACATTAAATTCCGTCTACCCCTAAACCCCTTTTTCACAGGTCATATTTATAACTCTACTTTTGTTTCTTAACTATAATAAGATATAATTCTTTGTATAAATATACTCAAATTATAATTTTATAACAATTTATATAACTAATAAACGTTGCAAAAATGAAAATATTCAGTGGTTTAAGTGGAGAAAATGTTGAAGGGAGACTAACGTCACCAAAAATTAAGTAGCGCTCCCGACTTCTTCATCCAGTCTATATCTAACTATACTTTTTTAAGAAACCTACTAGCTATGAACCTATAATTAATCGCGTGAAATAAAATATGTTTAAATTTGATATTTAATCAATGTGTGTTTGCGTAAGCCATTTAATAAATTATTAAAATTAACATGCAACCTAAATTCACAATAACTTTGTTTTAAGCTTCTCCCGGGACTTAGAAGACTTAATTTAAAGGGGACGCATAATCTTACCGTAAATAAGAAGGGGTACTCCCTTTCATTTTAACCAAAAAATGTATTATTATTGCAGCTTACAATTAAATATAAAAAATATAAATGTCAAATAGGTAAATGATTAAAATCCAGTTGGATCATCTCATAAAAACTGTACATACATTTCACATATAAGTATACTAGGAATATAGGTACTTACCAAAATGTGCCTGTATATTCGAATAATATAAACACTACACTAGATATTAGGTACACTTTCAAACTAATATTGTACATCAAATATTAATACAATACACTAATACCACGAGTAGAAAGCCAACGACAGGACTGCTGGAGCATAAATAACAATTTCTTTCTTTGGAGGTAAATTTAAATTAGTTTCCATTTTTTGCCTTCTCAAAATCAAAGGTTTTAGTATTTTAACTATAATGTTCAATATTTCATCCTTTGTAGCTAAATCAATTATCTGGTTATTTGTACCATGAAAATCATCTATCGCAAACCTTGAGCTAAAATCTTTTATATCATTAAATAACTTTGGCATCAAGAGATTTAATAAAGTCCATAATTCATCCATATTGTTCTGAACAGGTGTTCCAGTAAGTTAAGTTTATTTGCACAAGCGAATTCACGGAGACATCTGGATGTTATGGTTAGAGTGTTTTTCAGCTTATGCCCTTTGGCCTTTATCAATTGTAATATACTTAAAGCCTAAAGGCCATAAGCTGAATAACTCTCAAACCTATAAAAGTTCAAACTGATCCAAGGAAACAACTTCACTACACCTTAATTGACGCCACAAATTATGTTACTGTTTTAATTCGTGCTTAACACCACGAGGCACGAAGTACGAACTAAGGTTAACACATTGAAATTAAATTAAATTAATTAGCAAATTCATACTTAATACCATGGTTGAAATTTTTTGGTTTGAAAATTTCAACCATGCTTAATACCACGATCACGATGTAGAGAAGTTAGATTCGAGACATCGGCCGCGTGCTTAACACAAATGACTGTGATAACACAGATTAATAATAGATAATAGATATTAATTATCTATGGGTGGAAAACGCTATTAATCTGTGGTGATAATATAAAATCTATTGTGATAACACAATAAAATAAATGCATGTTTAATGTTTATTGATAACAATTATTATAAATTTATAAACAATATAAACCTTAAACCTTTTACTTTTAAAATTTTATATTTTTATATATTATTTTTTAACCCACAGATTTCTATATAGTTTAGATTATAGAAGTCTGTGCTTTAACTATAGACTTTATGGCTTATACTAAGGTCTATGACTTTAACATACATTGAAATAGTCAATACAATACAGTTAGTGTTAAATTTTAATCGTCCATTTGAATTGGTTTAAAATTTTGTTGGTTGTTCCATAAAATTATAAACAATTCATTATATCTATATTAATTATAATAGAATTAAGAGAGTAAAAATAAATATTAATTTAGATATTATGCCACTTGTTTTTATGAGTGCCTATTATTTTTATTTATTTAATCAACATTAATAATTATAATTAATTGTGGTACTTTAAATCTCATATAATTCATTAAAAACAAAATATAATAAATTCACTTAAGGTGCCATTTTATAAACACTATAAATTTAAGATTTATTTAATACTTATTTACAATAAAAGTACTTGTATTAGTATTACTTTAATGGACTGTTTTACAAATAATGTTAAATTTGATACTGATAAAACATCAGTTACTTTATTACAAGACATATTAAATAAACAAGGGGTACGTACTGTTCAGTATGAATTACTACAAATTGAAGGAGCTGTTAGTGCACCATCATTTCAGTATCGCGTCACAGATGGACGATTTGTGGCTTATGGTCAAGGTTAATATAATTATCTTTATTATTTTAAAGAGGTTTTTATTTATTTTTTATGTTTATATATTGTTTTAGGAAAATCAAAAAAAGAAGCTAAACAACACGCAGCTAAGGCTTTACTACGTATTATTCTTAAAGAATTTCCTGAATTATGTTCCGATCCTTTATTTGTATCACAAATTGATTTTACCTCAGACTTAAATGATACTTTTGAAACAATGAATTTTGGAGACAATGATGAACGTAATCCAATTGGTATGCTCCAAGAACTTTGCACATCTCTCCATCTTCCTCCTCCAGTTTACATTACAGAATGTGAAGATGGTCTTCCTCATCAGCGTTTATTTACTGTTTCATGTAATGTTTCCGACTACAAGGAGACTGGTATAGGAAAATCTAAAAAAATTGCTAAACGACTTGCAGCTAATAATCTTTATTTGATGTTAAAAAGGTATTTAACTTTTTTAACTTCTATAATACACATTGCTGAGTTGTATCTTATATAAGTTTTTAATTTATAATTTATTTCTTGTCATTAGCATTCAGGCAGATCTCAGTCTAAACTCTAAAGCAGCAGAAAATGTAGATGACTTTGTTCGTCAACAATCCAGTAATCTAAGTGGTTTGAAAAATTCAAAATCCACTTCTCAATTTTATAGGTTACCTGAAATTCATAGACATTTACCATTAACTGATGGCCCCTGCTATAATAATCTCAAACAAATGGATGACGAACAAATGTATTCGTGTAACGCCAAACTGGTTTTAGACAGTTTTACTGCTGAACAAGGACTTAAAGCAGAATTTATTGATTTTGAAGAACTCTCAAGTACTGGTAAATATCAAACTTCTCTTCAAGTATCTACTCCCATTACTGTGGCTTTTCATGGTGAATCCACTATCAGCTATGAAGAAGCTCAACAGGATGCTGCTTATAGGTCATTGGAATTTTTTAAATGTATATTAAAAAATAGAGCATTAAATGGTCTGCAAGTTACTTAATTTGTTTTATAAAAGTTTGTTCATAATGTAAAAGAATCATTTTAGCATAATATAATATAATATATGATTTATTGTTGTCCTATTTTCTCAATGTACATATTGTATTTTATATATCAGTAACAAATTTTAGGACTTGGTTACCTGAGATAAATTAGTTTTTGGTACTTGTCTCATATGCAATGCTATCGACTGCACATTACTATGTATTGTGCTATCTATAAATAAAATGATATCTACAATAATTACCATTATAATTAATAATATTGTTATCTACAATTATTACAGCGGTCAACTACAGTGGAAAGTACGACTAATTCAACAGTCTGTGTTGTAATAAACAGTAGTTAACAGTTTTACAATTTTATAAATTTGGATACATGTACATTTGTACAATTTAAGTAATATATTATGAAATCTGGATAGAAATCACATCAGAATAACAACATATTTGAAAATTTTCTTCAACAAATTAAATAATTCTACATATAGTAGATTATGAAACCATTGAAAATGTTGAAAAACAGTTCAGGTAATTTTTTATATTTTTAGATAGCATTAGCATAAATGAGATGAGTGACTTTAGTATCTCAAATATGTATACATTTAACTAAAAACTAAAAATGTAACCCAAAATATTTTTTTAAATTTAAACAAATGATTTTGTTTAATAATCAATATGTCAATTTTACTGTGCTTGGTTTCAGTGTTATGTAAAATTTTGACATAAGATTTATGTTTTATTATACTTTTACAGTATAACAATTCATTTTATTATGATTTCTAACTATAAAATACTACAAATTTGTTTATATTTAATGATTAGTGACCAACAGTGATGAGGCTTTTAGATTTTTGTATTTGTTTAGTAAGGAGAAAAATTATTTTGCAATTTTATGCATGCTTATATTTGTCTAAAATAAGCAACATATTAACAAAATGTCAATATAGTGTAATTATAATATACTATATTCAAGTGGTATATTATATTATAAATAAAACATTGTCAGATATAGCGTATGTATAGATTATTTAAATTGCATTATATAACAAATAAAAAAATCTGAGTCTGACATATTATGACATAATTAATAATTAATACTATATGAATAAGACAAGTATTATCTAATCTATTAATTACTATTAAAAAAAATAACTGATTACTATATGAAGTAGGTGTTTGTGCACTTGAGTAAATTGGTTTAAATAACAAAAAAATTTGTTCAATTATTTATTGTTCACTTGACTACATTTTATCGAAATATATTAAAATTCAATTGAACATCGGTCTGGGAGTAAAATATTAAATCACATACATATTTATCACAGAAATCTATTTTATATTTTCAAGGGAGGTAGTAAGCAATTAATATTTTTACAAATCCAGAAATATGTCTTAAGTGCCTTATGTAAATGCATTAATAGTTTCTCATCTATAGAGAATTATTAATAACTGTTATCAATAATCTTAACATTTTAGTAATATATTATTTAACTTAAGAGGACTCCACACCAGCTTGTGCTATTTCTATCCTAAAAATATATAACTAGTAAATTTACAATCAGCAGAATTGGTTTTGTATTATTAGTGTTAATATTTGAGTCAATTGACTCATTCATTTTAAAAGTAAGATTATTATCTTTGGCTTCTCGTAAGACATAAGTTTATGTTGATATTTAAATTTTAAAATTTTGCTTGTTGTACATTACTTGCTTAGAAATGTAATTATAAATATAAACTAACTAAATGTCAGGATAATATTCTAAATTTTTAATTTAATAATTGGTAAATTTGCTTTAATATTAATGGTAACAATATATAACTAACTAGTTCTGTTAAATGTACATTTTCTATTTTGAATGTTTTTAAGGACTAAGGAAAGAGAATACCTTATATAGGTCATAGGTGTTATGTACTAATATTATATTCTGATAATTAAAAGTGAGATTTGTTAATCATAAACCAACTAAAATTTACATTAGATTGTTAGAGTACTGTATTTAAAGATTATCAAGTATTTGAATTTTAGAACAGTATAATAACTTTATTGTTATCTTTAGTAGATTAAAGTATTAATTATAAAAAACACAGGGTATATTAAATTTATGTTGTTTTTTTATTTATACAAATGTTACATAAAAAATTGTTTAAAAATAAAAAACATCAAAATCCTAACAAGCAAATATGATCTTTATTTTTCCTTGGGTCTTTGGATTGATGATTAAAACCATGAAATGGTTATTGTTTTATAATTCATAAAAAACTTATAACCTCCAAGTGTACATATTGGCTCATACTTTAGGAACATAATGATTTTTATAACAGATCTATTATATTGATTTGATCTGTAATTCATGCTTAATTAAAAATACATTCATCACTCCTTTCAGAATCTAGAATTCTTATGAATGGAAAATAGAATCGATTTACTTGTACAATCATAATCATAGAGCAAAAGAGGTGATTTGTTGAAATTCTTTTTCTTTTAATCTTAATTCTATTAATTTGTCCAATATTTTTTGTCTCCATTCACTTTTAAAAATATTTTCTCTATCTTTTGGAGAATTAAACCTACAACATATAATAATTAATTAAATTAAATACCAAATAATTGAAAATGAATAATTAATGATAAGTATATAGCTATTTGATTTTATATTGTATAAAAAATTGCTTCAAGTTTTAAATAAATATAATTACCATTGTGATATAAAACATACATCTGGTTCAATTGAACCTCCCACTATAGAACTCCAAAATGTTTTTGATTTTTGAATTGAAATATTACTTTGAATTTCCATGAATGTATCTGGTTTAGCTTCCATACCAATTAAAGAACCAACACTAAGCTTAGGACTCCAAGCAGATACTCTGCGTTGAGAAGGATTAATTTCTTTAGCACTAAAAACAAACAACTAACATTTAAAATCTTTTCCAATTAATAACTAATAACTAATAAGTAATAATAAGCTAGGTGTACTTCAAGTTTAAATTATTTTTTGAATCATTTCCAACTAGACGTGTTGGAGCAGAATGTGAAGGCTCAGTAAATGATGACGATATCCATGATTCTATACCTTCCAGTTTTGTCTTGAAAAAATAAATAAAATTTCATTACATACAATTTTTCAGTTGATTAGAAATATATCTAAAATGGAACATTTGAATAAAATTCTGATCTATTTTCTATATGCAACTATAAAATTTAGTTCCACAATTTAAAATTGGCGAGAAATTAGAAAAATTAAAATGATACCTCTTGTTCTTTAGGTTGTTCGATTTCAATAGATGCCTGTATATGAATCCACTTTTTTCCAGTTGGATAATTTTTAGATATCTCACTCCTAAAATATAAATGCCTATCTAAACCCACTGAAAATACCTGTTAATATCAAATAAAAAATTATTTTTTATTCATAAAATTATAAAATAATTTGCGGAATTTACTTGGTCGTTTGGAGTGACAGAGACAGAAAACATAAAAGTGTTTAATTTCACCCAACAAGTTCCTTCGTTAAGATTTTGATCAATTCCTTTTCTATACCATACTCTAGAATCATTAGTAATTGCCCACACCGACTGAAACCCAACTGATAATTGGGTTATTTTTGAATCCTCTTCTGGAGATTCAACAGTAATCCATTTTTTACCTATAAAATATTTAAAACATTAGTAAAACAAATAAAATAGAAACCAACAAATTAATTTTAAACCTATACAAGTATAGTTATATTAACCTTGTGGTATTTCAGCACTGACTTCTTTTCTGACTAATATGAGACCACTCCATAAAACAACCCAAACGGAACCCGATGGACCACAGTCAATGTACCTAGATTCACTACCCTCTTTTGTCGGAACACAGACCCACAAACATCCTTCTGGCCATGTTTTGTTTACGTTTTTACGGTAGAAAATCTGTAATTTAAGATCTTTTAGAACAAAAATTATAAGTTTTTTTATTTGTATATAAATTTAAGAACCTATTAAAAATTTTAAGAATTAATTTTTACCCTTCCTTGCGCTGTTACAGCCCATACCATAATGACACCAACTTTGGCTCCAAGTATTTTATGCCCTCCAATGCTCACACAAATGAATGGTTCCTGTACAGTGGTAAAATGAAAATTATTATTTACACACCTTCTTTCGTCTATAGGTACATGGCAAATTCGTTCGGTTCTAAGACCTTAGTAAAATCTTTGTGCAGAGGAGAAATTATACACCAGGAATTTGTGCCCGTGTAAATTCGATTCCTGTACCATTTTCTTCTTCTGACACATGAATTCCAGCGTTTGGTTGGATAAAATTTTGCAAAAAAATCGACTGCATATGTCCATCCCTAACGAACAATAAATACAAATTTTAATTGTAAATACAATTCACACAAAATATTATTATAGGTACATCATATGTTATGTAGGTATATAATAATTATTGTTGTAATTTATAATTATATATAAAATATCTCACGTCGTCATCCAAATCCATTTCTTCAAACTTAGTCTCCAACTTCCACTCGTGTTCCCATTGCCAGACGAAAGAGGGCAACTTTATATTCTCTTTCAATTTTTCTTCTCTGCCGTTTTCCGATGACCAACAATACCTATCGGTGGGCAAAAGTCTTTTTGAAAAATTTCCACCAGGCATCCATCGCTATCAATAACATACAAAACCATTACATACGTGCGACTGGTATACAAACTGGTTTATCATAAAATCATATAAATCATGATATAAATAAAATAAGTAATATACTAATATATCTAGGTACTCGTATTTATAATAATGTACAGGACGATTTCAGTAATGTTTTTGTGGTTTGGCTCAAATTTTATTTTACGCATAATTCGAACTTTTCGAAGCATTGATTGTAGAATAGACTATAGAGGAACAGATTATTCAAGTATATTCTATTAATTATAATCAATGATTCAAATTACGAAGTCATAACAAGTTAGGTACAACTTTACAATAGAATATAGATTAAATTATTATTATTTTATTAATTTTATCATGATTATTCAATAGTATTAAATACATTAAAGTTATGATCAATCGTCGCCGCTTACCTACCTCATTTTCATACACTTCTTCCTTGATCCGTATCGCTTTGTCCAAGTTGTGCACCAACAGATACGTTTGATTGTCGCCTCCGATGGACCACATGTAATTCTCGATGGCAGAAATGTGTTTCAAGTCCATGCCAACATGGGGAAATGGTTTCCATTGATCGTCGAACGCAGATAGTGTGAAAATCTTCCCATAGTTATTAATAGCTAACACGCATTGCAATTTGCTCATCTTCTCGTGCTGCAAAACGTGCAATCATGCAAACCGGCAATCTGCACTGTGTTTAGTTTAATAGCTATTATAGCTGCCAATCTATCGATGCATTATTGATATCTATTGCTGTATAAACCGAAGTATACAAATTTGGCAATATCATACTATTAATTATCCATAATTTTATTTTATTCTGAGATTATACGTTATTCGTGTATAGTTTTGCGAAATGACACGGTGCCACTCATTATTATTGTTCTGTGATAGGTATACGAGACTCGACGGTTGTATCAAAAAATCAATATGCTCGCACCCACTACGGCGAACCACTCCTGTGTACAGTACGCGCATATTGCATATATTACTATAGTATCCTCTCATTGGCGGATTTTCGCGTTTAAAACAATTTGAAACTTTCAAAAGTTGTACGTTTAAATTGGGATAGACAATTTATAATTTTCTTTCTACAGACAGTATATACCTAATATAATCAATAATTTATACGAAATACTCGTTCGGCATTCGCATTTGTTGTTGTACCTACTTATACTTGTATGTAGATATTATAAGAATGTGAAATGAAGTACCTACCCGTTTGATATTTAAAATATAATAATAAATAAGTAATGACGATGCGATTGTGATGTGAAAAGTTTATTTCGCAGTTGTTACGGTGATAATGGCGACCGGCGAGCAACTAGTCGAGGACGAAAGCAATGAATAGTAGGTACCTGTAGTCTGTAATACTGTAAGTTATAATATACTGTTATATAGCTTACCTATCAAACAAAATTTGTACCGTGTAAGTATATACTTTTCGATAGGAATTACGAATTTGATATAATATATTTATTAAACCATCAACACATAAATTACATTTTTGTAATTTTGTTAATATATATACCGCCATATAACTATGGGCTATGAAAATTTAATTATATAATAAATTAACTTAATCTTAATCTAATTAGACTAATTATTGGTGGCTTATTATTATGTATTAGCTGAATCAATGAATAAGAAATATGTTTAATAATATGAACTAAAAAAAAAATTTAAAAATTGGAAATCATGAAAGAATATTTTTATTATTTGAAAATATAAAATACTACCCTGGACATAGGCGTACCTAACTTGGACAATTTTTATGGGGGGGGGCAAACTTAATTTTATGCCGATATACTGTATATACTAAAAAATACTTAGTGACTAAATATACCTAATAAATACATTTTACAAGATATCAAGGGGGCAGTTGCCCCCACTCCCCCCCCAGTTTACGCCCATGACCCTGGATTTATATTGCGCCACGCGTGACTCGTCACACGACCACAGCAGGAGGCGAAATACACAAATAGAATCCAATGGTCGATGGGTATTGTCCGAGTTTGAAATAGTTTGTTTATAAGTTTAAAAATATTTACGTCTATATTATAATATAGGCATTTGTGTGGCTACATGTACAATAAAATGTATACTTATACTATATATAGGTAGTAAGATTCTAATGAATAATAATGATTAATGACACTCTTTTCATCCATTGGCTATATTGAGGGTGGCTATCATTCTATATTTCTATTACACAAATTGAAAAAAAAAATACATAGACAATTTAAAATATAAATTAGAACGAAGAAGCCAACATACTTTGAATATAGGTACCTAGGTACTTATAATATGATGTTAAAAAAATGATGATGCACATAATTACTAATTAGTCAACAATTCGAATTTTCGAACTTCAAAGTAGCAATTACATAAAATATAAAAATCAAATATGCAATTTTCTACCAGAAACCCGAATCGAATTATAGTATTTGACATTTGTTGCTCTATAAGCTGATGAGTGATGACTCAAGTTAGGTTTTATGATTCGTAAAATGTAGGACGTTGTCCATAGAGTTTAGGGATGTTTCATTCATGAATAAACATTACAAATTTATTGCAGCACAATTTAAAACTGAGTCATTCGCTTTATTTCTTTTAACCCAAATAAACGATTCGAATTTTTTGAACTTTTTTTTGTTCTAGTTCATTATACTTTATACCACAGATTCAATATAGTATTATCACAGTATAAACACTTGTACCACAAGGATTTCTTTAAATTCATCAATGATCAACTAGGTATTCTGTACTTTTTGATACTTATATTACCTAGGTAGTCTGAAAATCAGTGGCGTAGATAGGAATTTTTGGTACTTCCGTAAATTAAATTGTAGGTACATTACAATAATAAAGATTACAACTCGGGAATATATATTTATTAATAAATTCTTATACAGAGGTAGTCGAGATAACCCGGATGATTCTAACAGGTAGTCTTGGAAATATTTGGGTAGTCGAGATAACACGGAAGTACCGAATTTTTACTGAGGGGAGGGGGCTATTAAAAAAAAAAAATATTTAATTTTTTCTATTATTGGTATAATGAATAAGGTAGGAGTATAATAATTATATAACAATAAAGATCATGGGTGGATCCATCCCCCATACCCCCCGTGCTGTAAATATATACTTTTTTTTTATATAAAATATGTTAATTTACAATTTATAGTATTTATACAAAATAAATACAATACGTACAATAAGTAATGCCATATGGGTGAGTGGGAGATTGTCCAATAACAGCAGTGTGGTACCTATCACAGTAGTAGTGTACACCTATAAAATATTATTATTCAGAGTTAAGCGTAGTAAATATGGGTATATCTAATATTTGTATTATGCAGTTCAAAGAAAAAAAGGACCTTTAATCATTTAAAATGAATTTAACATTACTGTTTTTACTGGTAGCAAGTATGGGAATTATACAACAATATTAAGATCTCATTAAAAATCCTATGCATTATAGAACTATACTCTGAAAAATCTGCTAAATTATAACACCGGATCCAAAGATAGTAAAAATTAATAAGTCACCTTTTTTGACACAAATAGGACTATTTTATTTTATTGTTTTTGAAAACACAAGCACTGTTTTGTTTTAATTTTGTTGCTTTTGTAGAGACCGCACAAACATAATATTTACAATAATTTATATAATTTGCAAATTCAGAATATTTTCATTGATGTCTTGTTATAATATATTGTATATATATATACATGTATTGACTAATAATACATGCTCTTTACTTAAAAATAATAAAACATTTTAAGAATATCATAATAAAGATAGATAAGTTATTAATATAACATTATTTATAAAATACAATTTTAAGAAAATATGTTTTTCTATAAGACAAAATATATTTTATGTACTTATCATAGAAAAAATAAAATCTGTATTTTCATAAAAAGTTATACATATAAGATTCGTTTAAATAATTAATCAACAAATTAAGCCTCAAAAGTTACACATATATTGAAAACTTAACAACGTTTAATAATAAAACAAAAACAAAAAACATAAACAATTATATAATAATTGAAGAAACAAAAATGGCACATACAATAAATTATAACGATTATATTATATATATTTAGTTTCGGTTTCCTTGAGGTTGGTGTTTTGTTTGACTTTTTTGAATGATGTTATTTATTTCTTCAGGTAAATTACTAGGATCTGATAGTATTTCAGTTGATGTGCACAGATTTCGCAATGCGTTTAAAGCAACTAAAAATATACAATTTTTGTTACCATACAATACATTATACTAAATAGTATATATATATATACTTGGTAATATGTGTTAGAATTTACAATGAAAAAAAGTAAAATATGTTCTTAACTATAATTTTGTACAAAACATATCGTTAAGTCACTAATAAAAATATTATATTATTATGCAGGTACTGTTGATGTACATGAAAGAAACATTCTTTTTAAGATAAGGGATACAATATTAATAGGTATAAAATTGTATTCATAAATAAAAAATTTCAAATTTCACCAAATTTTTTCCTAAAAAACTTATTTTTTTAAATAATTTATTATCATACAAACACTAAAATACTATCACCTATGCTAAAAATTTTAGTCTGAAGGACAAAAATGATGGATCCTTTTTTTTTATATATAGATATAATTAAATATACTTACTTGGTCTGAGATCACCCAATGTACAGTGTTGTTCTACCCACTGAAGAGTAGTACGGTACATTTCATCATAACTTGATGTAGACACACTAGAGTTAAATGAATTTAATAATGGCTCTGCAATTAAACTCAGCTAAATAATATGAATTTAAAGAATTAATACAAATTTGGTGAAATTTTTAACATAATTACTCAAAAAATAAAAAGTGTATTAAGTATGTGTGTATTATAAAAGAGTTAATTGTTTGTGTTTTGAGTTAAAAAATACTAACGGTATTAAAAATATATATATATTTTTGTTAAAAGAACGTTATACCGGCATGTGTTGTCTCTGTCTTAAAAATGTAAAATATAGTAAATTTGTATGCTATTAACTTTAATATTAGAAACCTATTATCAAACATTAAAGTAATAATATTATCTAGGACATCTCATAAGCTAGCTAACTGGAAATTATAATAAAGTTAATAACATAAAATTGATTCTGCTGAAAGCAAATTTGCTATATTTTACGTTTTTAAGGCGGAAACCACACATGTCTTAATGTCCTCTTATACTATTTATATGAGTTAATAAATTAATATAAATAAAGATGTTATTTAAATTATTCAAATGTATAAATGAGAATATTTTTGTTATTTTAAGTTTTTAAGCATATATTTTTTTTTTAATATTTATTATTAAGCTTGATGTAATTTAGTAAAAAATATGGGCTAAAAGTTACATTAACCTAAATTAATACTATGTCAAGGATACAATATAAAATTTCCAATTTTCTTGAGTTCTTTTCTTTACATATTCATCAAACATTTCTTTCATTTTAGTTGTTCGTTGTCTAGAAAATGGAGCTCCTGTAGCGGGTAACATTGCTTGACAATTACTGTAAAACCAAATTTAAATCAATTAATTCAATAAAATTAAAGAATCATTGATAAATGATAATCAACTAGAAAAAAATAAGTACATTTACAAACCTAATAGCTAGATTAAGAGATTCAACTTGTTGTTGTAAACTTTGTCTCTCTTCATAAAGCCGTGCTCGTTCTGACCTTAGTTGAAGTATATAGTCAGCTCCTTTTTGTAACATTGCTGCTTTACTCATTTTTGTGTTTGGATTTTGGTTGATTTGTGGAATTAACATATTCAACATATCGAATCCGTTCTTAATGTTGCACCTTCGCTTTTGTTCAGCATTTATATGACAAACTCTTCTATGTTCCTGCACATATTTTAACCTAGGCCTTAAGCTCATGAGCAGTTCACACTAATATTTATTTAAAAGACTAAAAATATAGAAATGTTTATGATTTAAAACAAATCAGTGTGTTATATTACCTTATATGGAGTTCTTGATGGACCAGCAATCATGACATGTGTTGGCATTGGCATTGAGCCGTTCCTTTGAGACAAATTCACTGACTCATTAGATTGATTTGGAGAATGATTTTTTTGACAGAGATCTGTACTACATGACATAGGTGATGTTGTTACAGATTGAGGAATTGGAGTATTTAAGGATTGACTATAGTTATTTGTAGGTGATGGTTGATTGCTAGTAGGTGATGGTTTGTCTATGACAGAATGATTGACATACTCTTGAGGTTGAGGGAGCCTATAATTTGAGTAACCTTGGGTGTTTCCGTGTGGTATATCAAATCTAGGTTGAATTTGTGGAAGTTGATGAATACCACCAGGTGTTCCAACTGCATCGATAAGTCCACGAGTATTAGGTGTTAAATTATATACATTACAGTCACTAAAAATATTTGTTTAAAAATATATATACCTACTAATATAGATAAATTATATTTTAAATTATACAATACCTTTGGTTCATAAACACAGGACTTGGTTTTCGATAAACAAGATGATCAGTGTACGAAGTTAAAACGTGGTCTGGAGTTCTTGCTCTTCTTTGTATTAATTGGTATGGTATCTGTGGAATTTGTGAATTCTGTGGTACTTGCTGGTATGTTTGATAAGATCCATTTGTATTTCGAAACTTGGTCATGTTGGAAGAAACTATAGTTGAACTTGGTGTTGAAAACATATTGTCTAACAAAAATATGATTTTTGTTTAGAATAATATTAGAAAATATAAAAGTACTTAAGTGAAAATTTACTTGATGAGAGAAGCTGAGCAAGTAGAACACTTTGGTTGTTATCATTTGAAGAATTTATACTCGATTGCATAACTTTTTGCTTTGGTTGAGTTTGTCTAACACGTGGCCTTTGTCTAATCTACAAATATATAATAAATTAAAAACGTTTAATTCTGGGTTATAAATTAATTATTACTTTTGGCGATGGAGTAACAAAGTGATCTTGTGAGTTTCTCACAACTGAAGGAAACTTGCTATATGTTTGTACTTGTGAAGTTCTATTTTTAAAATCATTAGTTGACGATCCATTGCCATAATTCATCACAGATGTATTAGTTCCAGATATATCTTGATGTTGATTATAATTATTGGAATTAATTACTGGTTCATGGCTAATATTGGGTGTGTTGAATTCAAATGAATATACAGGCGGCGGAGGTGGTATCTGCATTTCATTGTGGTGAGATTGTGCAGTTCCCGTAGGAATACTGTTATATGAGAGATTATTAGATTGATAACTACCATTTGAAGATTGATGAAAGATAGTTGGAAAACTAGATTGATAGTTTTCTCCCGTTGAATAATTACTAGCATGCAATGGACATGATGAATCAGTGGTTTCTTGTCGCATATTTGTCATTTTAAGTTGGTTCAGTTCTGAATGTAAAGATAATGCGTGTTGTTGATTTGTCTGATAACAAGTGTTCACGTTTCCATAAGGTTGAGTGTATAAAGTGTTTGAAGATTCGGTTGACATTTGACATTCTTCTGGTACTGGTGGTAACTTAGGAGGGCTAAATAGATCTAAAAATGCAGAATATACAAAAAATGATATAATAATTTGTTAATTTACTTAAATAGAAAGAGTAATATTATAGTTATAGGCAAAATCTGGAAAGGGTACTAAGCACACCATAGCCCAGTAATCAAAACACATGTCATTCATGATTAATTAATTCTTATTTTATTAATAAGATTATTAAAGCTATTATTAAACATTTGATTATACTATTATGGGTGGTGGTGAATTTGCATATTACATAATTCATAATTATAAGCATAACTACGATAATAGGGTGCTTCAGCAACTTCAGTTTATTTATCAAAATTGAGCCTCTGAACATGATAGTATTAAACTATTAAGTTATTGAGATTTAGTTGTTTCAGTTATATTCCGGTTAAATACCAACAATTAATTTTTTTTTACTAAAATCTAAATATATATTTAATAAAAGATTCATATTAGGTTTATTACATATTTTATAATACAATTTTGGTACTTAGTTTTTAATATAATATAATAATAACACAAATAAAAACGTATTAAAACACTTTTATATTTGCTATGGCTCAACATTTCAACAAAACAATTTTCTGCTCAAAAATTAGATAAATATTATCCTACGTAAAAAATTCTAAATCTCTTTTATATTAAACTATATAAATATATATAATTTCCATATTTAATATTTATATTAAATATAATTATAAATATTAATGATTTTAGTATAACTACTTGCACCAAACAAGACAAATAATAATAGTTTAATTTGTTTTCCACTCATATTCAACAGTTTAAATACTTTGTTAATCATAAGTATGTATTTAATTAGATACATAATAATTAAGGATCTTCTAAACATATTAAAAAATTAAATTATTTAATAATGTTTTTCATGAAATAAGTCATAAATGGTTCAAATTAAAAAATGTAATTTACTGATAATTTTTCTGACTATTAACAAAGATTAAAATATTTAGAATACATATTCAAAGTGTGCAAAATAATAAGAAAAATTTATCTGTTTCGCAATAGGTCAATATCTAACACCCGTATTAAAATATGTTATTACTTGTAAATGTATTTATAATAAATGATTTACAAACATTTTAAAATAAATAATTGAAAAATGAACAATCTTTTAATTAATTTTTTAATATATTACTTTTATGTTCAAATTATATATAAAAAAAAAAGATATACATGCACAATGCACATATATATTTAATAATAAATATTTCAAGATGAAGGTATTCATAATTATGAATAAGTACTTATAATTTTAAATTTATAGTTTTTTTTTCATAATTGAATAGTTTTAGATATTAAATAATTTTAGTAATTTTTAGATTCTGAGTGGATGAATATACTGTTTTTTTATGTTTTATTTTAAATTTTAGCCAGATTACAGTTGAATAAATGCTTCAATCATTAATGCTACAATGGTAGGTTTTAGTATAAAATTGGATTTAGTACTATAGTGAGTCAAAAGTAGAATTCTCCCATTACTTTTTAAAATAATTGGTAACCTTGTTTTAAAATTTAACATCTATCACATTGAATTAACTCTGTTTAATGAACAATTAATATACTAATTCTGCACATCACCATCTTTCACTCATTTCACTATACCAATGTGTCGCATGAAATGTGTAGTAGAATAGATTTTCATCAGGTCATAGGATTTTCTTACAGTTTTTACTAGTTTTTTTACATTAATATTTTTACCTCCATTCTCTTTCTCCATATTAACAGTTCTAATAAAATAATAACTAAATAAGAATGACATATTATAGTAGCTTAAATTCTATTATCATAAATATAAATAATTTCTAATTTAAAATTTAATCTGTTGATAATTGTTTAATATTATTTAACAAGAACTCCTGAAATATATTTTATTCAAAATTAATTTTCTTTTAACAAACTTGTCACAAAATAAATCATCGTAGAGATTGAAATTTACAAAATATTGATGCGAAGATGTTATAGATGTAAGACTATAATTGTAATGAAGTATGATATAGCTAAAGTTTTTAAAATTAATACTAACTATTAAATAGAAAAATCAAAGTAAATATTCAAATTTTTCAATACACCTATCACCTATAAATATTTTACATATTAAAAACTATGTTTATAAGAAGATACAACAATTAATCATTGAAAGTTTTGAATATTATTTATCATATTTTCTGAATTACAACCAAAATCAATAAAAACAGACATTCATAACATTTTTCATTGGTTTTAACAATTTTTTTAGAGAATTACTGAAAAATTCAAAAATTAACACTCTAAATACCATCTGCATTAAATTTCCAATCTTTAAATGATCTTTAAACAAAATACTTTAGAAGCACTTTTTCTATGTAAAAGAATGGTGACAAAATTAAAAAAAAATAAATAAATAGTAAAAAAAAGCACAATTATTTAATGATCTAAAAATCAATTTTTTTTTTCATAGAAAGATGATAGATAAAATTATTATTGATTAATTATCCATTTAGTTATTTTAAAATAGATAACTTCCTTATATTTTCTTTTTTTAATTAGACAGTGTAAATATAATATTATATTTCACATGGACAACAGTTTAATTTAATATTAACCAACTAACTTATTTACATTAATTAAAATGTATTATTTAGTAACTAACATGTATTGACAGACTATTACTTAGTCTAATAAATAACATAGTAAATTTTACTTTATAGTTATTTTTTACATCAGTATACAGGGTCTTATAGATGTTTTGCCAGCCCAGGCAATGTTAACATTTCTGTATACTAAATAATATAATAACTAAATCGATTTGGTTCATTCAAAACTTGATATCCCTAAACTAGTGCTGCCCTAAAAGCGGCCTATTTTTCTACTGTCTTAGATCAGCCCAGAGAGTATGACAAATAATTAAATTAACAGTAAAAATATTATATAGCTTTATCACATAGTGCTTTTTCGTTGTTTTAATTTTGTAGTAAGTTTTGAGTATTATAAAAATAAATGTACATACCCCAATACATACCTAAAAAAAAATTACAATTTTAAAATATTAAGACAAAATGTGAACATAAAAAAAATTGTATAGGTTCCTAGATAATGATTTTACCTTTAAATGTATTAATAGATCAATTCAATCAGTGACAATACGTCAATACAGCAATATTAGTATATAATACTATTATATTCTAAGCGAGATTTTAAGGTGATCAGATTTATTTAATAAAAAACATGATATTACTACAAATTATTTTCCAATAATACACAACCATTAAAAAATAATTATTCACACCATATTTTAAAGGTTTTCTTAAATCATCATTAATAAGCATATATAACCTTAATTATATGACTATTTGTTCTACTATTTGACTATTTGTTCATGTGGACATTTTTATAATTTTTTTTTTTAGGAGTGAAATACATTATTCAGTATAACTAACAAAATTATTAAATGATATTTAGTTTGTTCAAAATTAATATATTTACTAATTTGATGTTCTTATACAATAACTTGAATTTTTAGAATGTATATTATTCATAGTTAATTATTTTAATTTTTTGTAATATTTTACAATTTTATGTACCACAAGTCCTAAGTGACCATGGTCCATGTACACATTTGAACAGAATTTATAAATTAACATAGATGTTGATATTGATTAAGTATTTTTATTATTATTTATTATTATGTTCAGTAATGAAAACTTCTCAAATTATGAATTATTTATTAGTTATTATTTTGATTGAACATTAAAAAAACATAAAGATTTATCATATACTTATTATTAGTATATTACTACAATTTTACAATATATTAGTATAATACTAATATAATAATAATATGGCATAATTGTGGTATTGTCACTTTGATTGTTGTATTGACCTATTATCAAATTTTATACAGGGTCTTGGTAAGATTAATGTATTTTAAATAGAGGCCCAGTGATAACATTCTTATATTTAAATTTGAATTTGATAAGAAACCAATGTCAATTTACTTAAATCAAATCCATAAATATAACAGAGCAAAATAGATTCTTCTAAATCTGAACGTAAAATTTACTTTGTTATTGGTTAGGAAATAAGAACTACATAATATACAACTTCTTTTTCAAATGAAAAATGTCACTGACACTAATAATGATGTAATAATTATGTTTATTGAGTTGTAAAAAGTTTGATACCAGCTAATAAATGCTGTATATGCTATAAATGAAAGTATGAAATAAATTTGTTTCCATCTTTTATATCTAGTATAATAATATAATAATTAATGATTAACTGGATCGACTAGTAGATTGTTAAACAATTTTACAGGTTGTAATGTCTGTAAGTGAACAATAATTGATGTATGATATTATATTTAATATTTATTATTGTTATATTATATTATATTTGTATGTACCATATTATTTATTATTACACTTATCATAATAAAAACAGTATTGTAGCTACCTTGCAAAGGTTCTATGGTATCCATGAATTCATCTAAATTTGGCTGCAGTTGTCCTAAACTCGGTTGTATAAAATCGGCAATATTAGTTGTAGTCGATTTGTCTAAAAACAAAAGAAAAAAATTAATTAATCACATCAAATAAAAATAGAACGTACACAAAAAGACAACAATCATAGTCTTGTTTATAATTAAATCGATATACCCCCACCCCCAGAATCAATCGATGGTTAAAAAAAAACCGATTATTAACTTACGTCAAAAAATTGTATTACAAATTACAATTTATTATACTTAAACGCGGACGTCACATCTCCAATTTTTTTACAATTATATTATTATATATCAAATATAAATAAGTATTATATTAATACAAGTCCATACTACATTATCATAAGGGACATTATGTATAAAAATGCATAATAGAAAGACAGGAACGCGCGTGTAGCTAGATGTAGGTAATTAAACAATAATAAATATTATTAATACATCGGAGAGGAGTTCTGGGCGTGAGTAAATATAATATCAAACGTTCGATTTCAATACTGGCATTACTGGTCGGTGATAACGGATTTACTGCCACTGAGTAAGACCTCTTTAAAAATACCACATTTTAAAGACTATAATCTTATCACAACTAGACCGCATTATAATAATAATAATTTCGATAAAGCCGTCAGTCGTGTATTTTGAGATATATTTTTTCTTCCTTGAAACACATATACGACCGTAATTATAATAACATCTATAATATTATACTATTCAGCAGTACAGTACATGCGTACAGCACATTATATTACATATTATAATATGCACATTGTTATAGTTTACCAGTGCAGCTTATTTAATCGACAAAAACAATCAATTTCGCTCCGTTTTATTAAAAAAAACTAATTAACCACAAACAATTGAATGCCACAGTAGAATTGTAACTTATATTACAATATTTTTTGGCAAAACTAAACCTCTGCATTAGATTAACCCGAAAAAATGTCTCTTAAATAATAGCTTTGTTGTTGTAATGGATAAATACGGTAGCTTCATTTCTACGACTGATTTATTATTATATAACATTTTGATATGGATTTCATTCGCAATTTATTTCTGGGTTCGATCAATCCAAAATTAAAAACGGGCACTATAGAGTATAACGGTAATCGAACATGGACTGAATTCTGAGCAGGTGTACTTTAACAATATATAATAGAAGTACATAGTACTAGAAAAACGCGCGTACGCGACGAACGCATAAAAGACACGTGTTGGCGCAACGAATTATTTAATGTAAATATTTCGATATATTATATACACATTTATAGCAATAATAATATACATACGTACGTTTTGTATACATAAAACTTGACGTTGGCATATTGGACTATAACCTACGAGCTGATTAGAAAAATCTCGAATGTCGAGAAATAACGTAACTAGGAGGTTTACAAGTGTTATTAAAAACGATGCATACGGAACAGTATCAATTTGTACGGTTATGATATGGCGACGATCGTAGGATGATGGCATAAAACGATGGTATTAAGTTCTTCGTGACGGCAGAGAGAGGAGCGGGAGCTTCTCGTAATCTAATCAACGAATATATGTTTTTCGAACGATAAACGCTTTAATTGGTTTTTCAAGTAGTATTTGGGACATACTGGTAAGCCGATAAGAACAATTAAATAAGTAAATAATATCTAATTATAAATTATTACTGTAATTTAGACAGTGATTCTTAGTATATAGTCAGTGAATTTAATACATTATTGCCAAGTCTTGCATGTAGTCGTATAAATATTACACAAAATACAATACAAAATAATATAAATCAAGTAAAAAACAAAAACATTGTATAATAGCCATAAAGTGTTAAGTGAACAGAGTGTGTTGTGAAATCTTGAATAACAGAAAAGAAAATCTCTCATTAACATTTCCCAACTTATTGATACGGTTATTGTTCTCTGAATTAATTGCATAGGAAAAATTAAATACAATTTTCTTAATAATGATATCAACGTTTTATTTACTTATTGATTTTAGTATTTTTTGGTCTCCCAAATTCGAAAAAAAATTTTATTTATAATATTTATATTATTAAATAGGTATTCAAGTTATTTTTTCTTATTGACTTAAAAACAGAAAATAGTAGATTGATATTTCGGTTGAAATGCGATACTGCATAAACACATAATACATTGGCACGTCCTAAAATAATATAATATGTAAGTCACCAGACAGACATTCCCATGAATTTCTCATGAACAAATACCTACAATCTTTCAATTAGTTTATCAATAATAATGGTTTTATAATAAGGACCCCACAAACAAAACCACCTAAAATAAATTAAATTCTGATCCTCTTCTTAAGGAAATCTAAATAAATACAGAAAAATCATGACGTCACGCATCATATCGCTATAGAAAAATGATTCATTCTGAGATCTCACTACAAAGATGAAATAGTTTCAAATCATACTACAATATCCTGTCCAATGGAACACGCCGGTCTTGCGTATCCACGTGATTCCTTACGGCTACTGTCATAGTGGAACTAGTCTAGACGCGTAAAACAACATATTTTCGTGGAACTGTGGCGCGCTTGCTTGTTGGACAAAAGTTAAAGTCGAGTGAAAGTACATAAGTGGCTAGTGCCATACACTTAAATCGAATCTAATGTCCATCAAGTTTCAACTGTTGGTCGATACAATACAAATATATGATAATAATCTATATATTTATTATAAGACTAATTTCAAGTTATTTATAGGCGGTCCAAATACAAACGTGAGGCAGTACCAAATCATCTCGATACCTAGTCGATAGAGGTCATAGAAAATAATTTAGAAAATTCAAGTTTTCGACAATAGTTTACACAGTAAGTTATACGTATTGGTATTCATGTATTTTAATGGACCTATATAATTTTATTTTATTTATAACTTAAAAAGTTTTGTTTATAAACTACCTATAACTAAAATCTCTGTATACCTAAACCATAATGATCATAGGAACTAGGAAGTATAATACTATTATTAAATAATACCAGTACATTTTAAAATAATGAAATCTAATATATTATAAGTTTTATTTATAAATTATAAAAATAATTTAAGGAGTTTAATAACAATACTACTACTGCTAATAATAAAAATTGGTATCCACTTTTCGTGAACAAGTGGGTTTAATTATAAGATATTGATATATTATATTATCATATAATATGTATAATTGAAACCATTTTAATTTAGTGACATTATATTATAATAATTGGTAATTACCCATTCGCAAATGTATCAATAATATTATCATAATACTATAATAGTTGCAGATGCCAAATGACGAATACTAATAATACTTAAGAGTTAAGGAAAATTATAATAGTTACTACAATAATATTAAATGCATCCAAGTTTAAAACTTGAATCACCATATTATAATAATCAACATTAAGAATTGAGACATATTAAACATATTATAATTTTGTAGCTATAAATTATAATGATCTTCTTCGAAAAAAGCAACAAGAAGCATAGGTTCATCAATTATATGAATTTATTATGCGTTATAAAATTTATAACTATTAACTATTGTATAATATTATGTAGTATGTACTACTCACTATAAGTACTAATCAGTAATCCGTTTACCGTCTGACGGTAATATTTTATTTATTTAATTTATGTGAGTTTGTAACTATTTACTAATAATAATATATATAGTACCTAATAACAGATACCTATTTTTTTTTTTATTACTTACTATTAAGTAAAATGTACTAAATACACAATAACGAATAATGAATTTATTATTATTAATTTAAAATCTCTATTATAAAAGAGTATTGTATATTTTATCTTCCAAATATTTTAATTACAGATATTAAATTACATGATGCAGAGAGGACACCAATTGGATTGTAGAAGTAGAGCTAATGGAAGTTGAGTCAACATTGTCCAATACAATGGTCTTAACCCTTTGGGGGATTGGTGAGCGACGCGAATAGAGGGTAGGTGGAGTCATCTAATTATTGTATATAAATATAAGATATATTAATTATAATTAATATACATTTAGAATCAAATATAAAACTTTTAAGATTGGTTTGGCTTATTAATAAGGTCTGGAAAGTATTGTTTCAATAAAGGCAAGTATGACACTAAAATTATTGCTAAAAAATATTTTCAGTTTTCTAGGTGCTTTCAGTTTGCAATGAAATTATAATAGTATGTCAGTATGGTTTCAATTTCCAGTATACATGACACGTGTATACTGTAATAAAAATAATTGTTTAAGTATTTAACCAGAACAGTGAATTGCTTTATTACAAATGATTTTTGACTTGATTTTTCTACTTTTTTAGATGATGTCTATGAAGTTAACATGTTTAATCCTATATTGCCTATCCAAATTCATACTAAAATTTAGATTTAGTTTTTAGTAAGTATTTGTATACATAAAAACATAGTTTGTAAGTACTACTGAGTGCTGACTGATAAATCATAAAATATTAAATCATGACTAACTTCTTGGAAAGTTTAATTTTAATCTTCAGATCATTTTTTTTTGTCAAAAATACAAAAATTGTCAATGTTTCTTTACCATACCAATCAAAAACTTAAATGTTTAGAAAAATAGAAAACTAAACAATTATTTTGATTTGGCAATACATCATAAAATTCACAAAAAAAAATTGGTGGTGAATATCCAAATAGTACCCTATTCTAAGTCAAATAAATAAAATGAAAAATGGAAGCCCTCTAAATACAATTTAAGTGATAAACAGTTAATAATAATTATTATACAAGAAACCATTATTTTGTTATGCGAGTTAAATGTTTAATTTAGATAAATTTCTGTTTTATACATTAAATATTTATTAATATATTGTATATTAAAAAAATACAAGGAATCGGCAAAAACCACATTCTAAATTAACTTATCAATCTCAAATAAATTAAGGTATATTCTGTATAAATCATAAACATTATCATATTAATTTATCTTATGAATACATAAATTGGTATTAAAAAAATTACCTAACTAAATGATTATATACAATCATTATCACAATACATTTTTTATTTTATTATAGTATAAGTACTACTATGATGTAAAAGTTTAATATTTGATTCACAGCATCACCTTTGCCCCTTTTCAGAGGCACAAAGGTTCTGAGACATAAACAAAAATAAAAATATCACCAATGTCAAAGATTACATTTTAATTAGCATAATATGATTTAATATTTTAAACAAGAAATGGTTATTTTTGACCACATAATTTTATTTTAAAGATTATTTTATTTAATTAAAACCAGGAAATTTCGAAACAAGTTTTTATCTATTAGTATCTCAAAACTGTTGAATTCATCAACTTTTATTTTTATTTAATTTTAATTTTATTAATTATTTATTAAATTAGTTTTAAAGGAAAAAATAATATTATGTTACATTTAACACTTACTGTATTTGATAAAATAATTAGTATTTTTTTAAGTATCTTATATGAAATAATAATATTTTTTTAAAATATATATTTTTATCAAGAATTGTACATGGAAAATAATGGTTTATTAAACAAATAAACTACAAATTAATATGTTTGCTAGATCAGTCAATCAACACTTATATAATGTAATACATAAATCCCTAATAATATAACTCTTATCTAATAACTACAGCTATGGCTTATTCTAACAGCTCTTATATTTAGAAACTTATCTTTATAATAAACATTTAAAACATCACAAAATTAATTAACTGTGTATATAATATTATAGATGACACAACATAACCTCATTAAATATTTAGCTGTATACAAAACATATTTAAAGATTATGAAACTTTTAAATATTTTTTATTTATATGAAGTAAAGAAAATTATTGTATATTATATGAGTGTAGGTATCTAATACCTATGCAAAATATATTTAAAATAATTATGAATATTTTGAAATCTGAATGATTCTATTAAAGTAGTTGTAAAAGTCTTTAATATTACTACTCTATATGAATATACTATATTAGTTTGTTATTAAATAATTACATACCTTCTCTGACATTTGGAAATTCAAATATGCGAGAATTTGAGGTCACCGTTGAAAAAAGTGTATCACTTATAAAATTCATATAATCATCATCAATTCTTATATCACAGTTTTTTTGTTGCCATTCTAAAAATTCATTCAACTAAAACAAAACATGTTTATAATTATTAAAAGCGTTAAAAGTGCATAGTGCATATTATGTAAAGATTTTCTTCAAAATACTAAGTAGATATTGATATGAAAATATGTTTAAATTGAATTATTATTTTTCATGAATCTACTAAATAATACAGAAAATTATATCTCCAACATGTATTCATATTTAAATCTCCATCAGGAAAAAAAGGCATTAAAACTTTATCTTATATTAAAATAGATAATATTAACCTATGTTAGGTAAATAGGTTCTATGGATGTATATATTAAAAAATTGTCTAAATAAAAATTGTACTCATAAATATCTAAACAAATTGTAAAATAATCTATAAAACAAATCATTTTTGTATTTTATTTTTTCAAGACAGGTTAAAATATGTATATTATATTTTTGTTACTTTTCCTACAGTTAAAGAAAATATTTTATTTTACATTTATTACATGTATTAAATAAAATAAAATTTATACTTTTATTTGTATGTTTAGTATTTTTACTTTATTGATTAAATACGGGTTTCATCATTCTTTATTTTTCTATCTTATATAAACATAATAACACTAAATAATATCTATGTGAATATTAACAACATATACACTGTACAGTTAATAATAAAATTATTTTATTTTAGTAATAAACTTTTATAGAAAAAACTGTACCTAAACAAAAGGTTTATATAACATCATTATCAAATACGATAATTAACAATTAATATTTAAGCACATTTTTATTTTTTATTTATCTATAATTTAGAAAGTAAATAGTTTTTTTTTTTTTTTTTTTTTTTGAAGTGAGTATTAGATAAAAGAAGTAAGTCACGTCATGAATATTGATTAATTAGATTAATGTTTTAAAATATAATATTAATAAATAAAATAATTTAAATGTATTTTGAACTAATACTAATGTACATATTAATTTGAATAATAGATTTTTAAATTAATATTTAGTCAATACTTAATAATACCTAGTTATATTATTAAAATAATTTAATAATTACTAATTTTTGTCTTTCTTTGAATCCATTTTGTAGTAAACTTCGATAAAATAGCCTCCATTTCTTATATTCTGCAGTTACTGCATTAAATTTTCTTTTCCAATACTTTCCTTCCAAAACAACAGCCTGAAAATAAAACAAATTAAATTATATTTTTTAAATTGAATCAAAGCAATACTATTATTTATTCTATATACCTCAGGTTGCTTATGAAAGTCAACAATTTCCACTGGTGATGCAAACTGACAGATCATATAATTACTTTTCTTAATAACTGTTAATAACAAATAAAATAATTGTTATCCTATTTATTAAAAAAAAATTATTCATGTTTTGTTCTAAAAAGCAATTGTTAAATTATATATATTTATTCAGTAGTGTGTGTACAACCTTATTCATTTTCAATCTACCCATATCTGTGATCAATGGTGTGTGGTAAAAGGGTTTTTATGATGTTTTTTGGTGGCTGGATAAATAAATTAAAGTAAGCAATAGCATAATTATCATTTAATCAGTTTTAAGTTCGCTATAGTTAGTATTAATGAATAAATTTATATTGGGAGAAGAGTGTTAACTTTGTGAAAGAGGTGAGGCTAGTATGTGCATTATCGATAGTCAACAGAGCTGGATAGTTGATGACTTCCATTTTTTTTTTTAGAACATCCTACTTTGCTTTCTTAGCTAAAAGAGGTATAATAATAACATACAAATTAAAGTAACTAAATCTTATATTGAGTTTTCAACAAATTAGGGTCATATTTTGTAAAAACTTACTATTTTTAATTAATAATAAGTTTATTAA
Source organism: Aphis craccivora (assembly GCA_009835225.1). NCBI lineage: Eukaryota > Metazoa > Arthropoda > Insecta > Hemiptera > Aphididae > Aphis > Aphis craccivora. The sequence goes on along the minus strand of VUJU01000139.1, from coordinate 40,393 downwards.
GACATTATTAATGTATACATAAAATACTCTTGCAGAAATATAGATAAAATGTTTTGTATTTTAAATCTTACTAATAAGAGTACCTTATTGATATTTTTATAACAATTTAAAATTAAGTATAAAAATTAAGTAGCAGGTTTTAAAATTTTATCAAAATAATTTTTCTTTGTAAAATATATATGCTTGTTAATTGTAATTATTATATATTTTGTGTTATTATGTTCAAAATGCATTTTAGGTCATTATTAGCTATGCCTTAAGTATCACAAAATAATATTTTAATACAATGCTTAGTCCAATAAATAACAATAATAAAAGTTTATATTTAAAAATATTTTAAATAATATATTAATGCTTGTAATGCCTACAAGCAATATGGTCAAACAAATAATTTAATTTTTGTATACCTATTCATTATTAGTTTAAATTTTATTCTAAAACAAGTTTTGTAAATAATTATTTATTTATTATATTAATATAGAATATAGGTTACAAGTTTGGGTGAGTGGTCAAGTTCATATAAATTAAGAGTATATTATTTTTTCAACTTGTTTTAGCTAAAACAAAAAACCAGTATTCTAAATGTGTGAATGGAATGTATGAACATTTATAGATATTTCCACACAATATTACATATTTAAAATAAAATTATTATACTTGGTAAACATGTTTTAAAATCAATTAATTTAATAATATAATAGTGCATATTATGTTAAACAGTTTTATTGTTCAACATAAATAGCTAAATTGTATAGAAATGTACTTTTTTAAACAAGTTTTAAATAATATTACTCTATGACACAATAAACTTGATTCATCCAGTATCATATGAAAGTTTTATTTTTGTAACTTAAACATGTTAAATTAATTTGTTTTAAATTAAGTATTGTATTTAACGTAAAGTACATTATAATACAAATTTCATGTATAGCACTTATTGATTGATATCTGAAATTAAAAATATTTTTTCTTTTACTTTGAGCAAAAGTAAAATATTTGTTTAATTATTATAATTATACAATATTATATTAAAATCAGGTTACTAAATATGTGGTAAATGAAATATATAGCTATTTAATATAAAATATGTAGTGTGATGAGTTATACTATTTTTTATTTATGAAGGATTTAACACAATAAAGAGTTTGTCTAAGACTACAATGTCAAATGTTAAGACCTTTATAATCAGACATTGAAAGCAAGATAAGAAAATGTTTAACCGTCATTTAAATAGTATAAATTGTGATAAGTCTCTACAAAAGCATGTAATCTCAAAAATAACTCACATTGCATATGCCAACACCTCCATATTAAGTTGTTTAAACGAATTTTGTCTTTCCACCTTAAGCGAACTCCTTTGAAACGATTCCATTTAGGGGAAGTTAGTTTGTGTCTAAAATGCAAAAATCACAATTGAAATGCTTTCAGTATAGTATGTTAATTAATCAATTAAAATTAGTTACTTTAAATTAATTTATCAATTAAGCGCATTATTAGTTAATGGCTAAAATATTTAGTATGCCAATTAGCAATTATACCAGTTGTATTTTAAATATTATAAGAGGAAAAATTGACTTAAAATAAGTTTAAATAGTTATAATTTTTAATTTTTAAATACTAAAAATAAATTTTTTAAATACTATGCTAATACATAAATTATTTTTTGGGTTAAATGTTAATTTTGTAAAGAACATTTTTTTTTAAATTAGGTGAATAGAATTAGAATACTTTAATCATTAAAAATAATGTACCAAATAAATGTAATATACTTATTTTTAATTACAATTAAGTTTGATTTAAATTGAATAGAGTTATTTTTTATTGGTATCAGTTTTTTGGTCATAGTAAAAACAATTAAAGTAAAAGTGGCTTGATAGAACAAAAACTATTTTTTTTATGCATAAAAGTAAATGGATATAAATTGTTTTCCAAAATTACAAAAAAAAAAAATAATAATTAACTGCAGTTGGATTAACAAAATAAAAAGGGTATAGAAACATATATTTATCACCTAAGAAATATTATAATAGTGGACATGAAAAACAGTAAACATTATCATATAAGAAAGGTTGTACTCAAACTCAGTGGGGGTATGAACTTATTATTTCAATGACACAGTAAAATATTTTCAACATCTACCCACCCATAACATCGAAATATTAAAATGTATTTGATGTATTTTATATTTAATTGATGATGTTAGAATAAGTTCCTAACTTCTACTCAACTACAAACATCAACTTTCAACACCCACCCACTACTTTTTTTTCGTGACGCAGCTGCGTCAGATTAACCCCGTTCAAACTGGTTTTTTCAGGTCATTAGTCCGGGGCTCAATCCTAGGCCTAGTGCTTACAAAAAATTTATTCTTATGGGTTCTGGCTGTAACTTAGGTAATGAACTCAACCATTTTTTTTTTAAGTTTATTCATTTATTAATATTGTGTCAGCAAATTATTATTAGGTTTTGTATTTAAGACAAATTTTTCTTTTAAAAACTAGGTCTAACCCTAAGGAAAATAGAAAATTTAATTTACTGATAACCGCCAAAGTTGAATCCAGCCTTATATTGTATGGTATTATTTTTATATTATCTAGGATCCCTAAATTAGGTATCCTTTAATAATTATTAAAAAAAAATACATGATTGAAAATTAGTTAATTATTGCATTGCATATACATAATTTGTCAATAAGGCCGATTTTGTTAAGCGTATATATCAGAGAAAAGGCCTCATTCACCTTTCACAAAGTATGATTCCGCATGAAACATGATAAACAAAATAAAAATTAAAGGTCTTATTTAAATAATTATCAAATAAAAGTACCTAGTTAGCACTGGAATATATTAATTTCAATATAACATCAAATAAATTACTTACTATAATAGCTTTATATTTTATTAATATAAAGTTATCAAAATTCAATACATAAATATAATATATTATACCTATATTATATAAAATGAAGTATTTGTTTTATAAAAGACCTAATATGATAAGATATAGTCCTAACAAATAGTTATTATTATTATTATTATTATTTTTTAACTATGTTCCTGTGGTAATTGTAGACTTAGTACCCATTATTTGGATTACTAAGTATATACCTAGTATAACATAACAATCATGGTAACAAGGTTGGGCATTAACAAAATAAAAGTTAAAATTAAGTTAATTAACTTGTTACTTTTTTATCAAATTTACTTTTAACTTAATAAATTACTTTTTTATTAAGATTCTGTGTTAAATTCAAGTTAATTTTATTCAAATGTATCTAAATTAAGTTAATTTTTGTCCAAAGAATAAAGCAATTTTTTAATGAGGTTTTTAGAAAAGTAGGTTTTTGACAGCTAGTTAACTAGGTAAATTATATTATATATGAAATTTTTTATTTTGCAAATTAGGAAATTTTAACTTTAATCTAAGTTGTTACTTTTTTTTCAAAGTTAACTTTTAGTTCAACGAGTTAACGAAAAAAATATGAGTAACTTTTAATTTAACTTAACTACCTATATTATTTTTAAATAACTTAACTTAACAAGTTAAAAAAAAAAATCTTTAACTTCCTCAGCCTTGCATGGTAAAATATGCCTACCATATTACAAAAAGTTTGATTTTGTACCAGATACAGGTCATTAATATAGGTACATTTATAATTTGTATTTAATATTGTATTAAATTTAAAAATAGGGATGTTATTTTTTTTTTTTATATTTACCTATTATTCTAAAGCATTATGAAATACCAGTACATGTACAACAAATTTACAACGGAATAATGCTAGTGTTTGCTTGGATATTACCTATTAATCTATCTACAATAAGTTCACGAGTATATGCATGTATAGTTTTACCTGTAAGCGACGGACATACATTGGAACAGATTATTTAACGAAGTTTTTGAATTGTTGATGTCGGCCCGCGTCAGTATTTCTTCGGACACAGGTACAGCCACTTGATACTCGTCGTCCTGGGCTTCGGCCTCAAAATTCGAAACCATAAAATGTCCCGAGTGTATGGTCTCCTTGATGGCGACGGTCGTTTGTGACAACATAATCACGAGTGTAAATCGTAATTTTATCAATTATTATGCAAAACCATGTCGGTCATTTCGATACAAGTTGTTTTTGAGTGAAAACAAAATAAAATGAAAAAACAAAACTGTATCGACGGCAGCTGCGACGTTATTAGACTTATTACATTGCTGCGCGTCGTAAACATCAACAGACAACACACATATTCTACTACAGAATAACAGATAAACTGACTAATTACTGGGCATCTGGGCTGGTAGGTTTGAGCTACGTTCATGCCCGGCGATTAAACGTGTTTGAACTCATTACGCACGTTCGCCGTACAGCAAAAACGTTTCTCAAAAACATTACATATTATTATGATTAATACGTATATATATTATCCCAATGGCCAATAGGCAATATTAAAACGAATAAAAACAATTTCCATGGTACGTATATCGTTTCGTGATATCTACCGCCGCCGCCACCGCGAACTGTATACTTTCGTAGATAACAGGCACACATGCGCGTTTTTGATTACGGTAAATATAAAACACCTGTTGCGCTACTCATTAATCTACAGTCAGAGAAAACACGAACGCATTTGCTATTATGTCATTGAACCGTTCGAGTTCTCAAGTGTAGAACTTGAAACTTCCTTTCAATTACTTCAATATATTACACTGACGTAGTTATTATCTATACATTATATATTACGCTAATGCTAATACTCGACAGCTGCCATTATATATTCGGTATAATACATTTACTTATTGATTATTGTACACGGAAACAAAATGTAAACATTAAAAATTCAAATTAAGTTTTAAAAAAAATTATTATTCCTCGTTTTTATTTGTTCTGTGTTGCACACTTGCACTGTACCTACTACTTATATTATATTAAAAAATTGTGTAGTATTACGTTACTTCATAATTATCAATGACTCACAAGGTCACGCAGTGACGTAGGTACCAAAAAAGTTAATCTCGAGGGGTGTTCTTAGGGTTTTACTTAACTGTTATTTAACCTATCAGATGTTAACTATATATTATGTGCGTTTGCCAATCATAATCTTCTATAAATTTAATGGGTAGATATAAATGTATAATTTTTGCGCCTATATGGTTTAATTGTATATAAGTCTTGTAAAAGTATTGAATATTAATATTTAATACCGGTAAAATACAAATAATATAAAAATCAGTAAATTCGGTTTGCTGTATAATAAGTTTGAAGTGTACCGTTTTACATAAGCAAATATGAAATAAATCACTGTATGGGATGTGTTAAATTTATTAAACTTAATAACAAATTATTACTTATTAAAAGACGACAGGCGTTAGCTTATATTTTATGATAAATTTATAGATATTTCTATTTTAAACTCATTTAAAGTAATTAAGTTTATGGTAAGATATAGATTTTATTATTTTCTGTCAATAACATAGCATTTGAAAAAGTCATTATGTGTATTAATAAATATACGTTAAAAGTTTCAAATTCAAATATTCACAGGGCCACGAATAATATTTTCAAATCACAACAATAATCAGTGTCATATGATATCTAGGACATTTGACGCCCGGGGCTAATACAAATTTAGCGACCTTAAATAGTATTTTTATGTGGACTGCGGGTTGTCAACACTTAAGAGCACCCTTATATACCAACAGCGTCCGGGGCAAGAGTACCCACTTGCCCCCTCCACTAGATCTGGTATTGGGAATAATACAACTAAAATAAGTATTCTTCGTTTAATTATATAATTTATTTCAAATTTGAACTTAAAATAAAATGTCTAGGTGTAAATAGGTACCTATATAAGATTTTTTGACTTTTACAATATGAACTTCTTAATATTAAAATCATTTCAAAAATTGTATTATTTTTCAATTCTTAAGAAGTTATAACTTAAAACTATAAAAATTGAAAATTTATTAAAGTTTTACTACAATATTATTAGTAAATTTTAAAGTATTTTGACAAACTATATTTGAGGACTAATATTCAGTTTTTAAGTTAGTAATGAGCACCCATTTTTAATTTACGCTACATTAAATAGGTACTAAGGACTAAGGTACGTATAAGTGTATCACTAACTACAAAATTGAGCAATCGTAAAAAACCATAATATATGAACACAGATAATATTCTTACCATCAAGTTTTATAATAAGTTGATTCACTCTAATTTTTAATTAACAGAGCATCCGTTATCTGTTAAGCGTAAATTTTCTATGTTATAATGTGCTTGTAAGATGGAGACAATACATATTGGGTATGGCGTCCTCTTAACTATCCACACTTTAAAAATATTGTGTAAATGTATTTTTGTAAAAATTAATTTTATTTTACTATACCTACAGGCTACGATTAATTTATCAGCAATCCTATACCTATAAATTTAAGCTATTTGATGGAGCCCAAATATTTCATAACATTTTTAAAAAAGTCAAACATTTTAAAATTATATACTATGCAAAAAAAAAAAATGATAATTTAAAGTAATAATTAAATGAAATGTTTCAATCTATTACAAATAATATTTTTAGAATTACAATAAAATAGGAAAATCAAACTTGATAAAAATCAAACATTATAGGTAGGTAGGTACTAGGTATATATGTATGTATCATAATTCATAAATCATAATACTTATATCATACATTATGTTTGACAATATTGTATATACCTAATATTATAACAATTTGAATTTGTTTTATTCAAAAATACCTAACATCAAATATACGCTATGACCTTATTTAGGTAGGTAGGTACCTACACTTAACTTTTTATTTTCATTCATATAGTATTGATAGTAAAACAAAATGTGAAGAATCTTTTACCTATTACCATTGATTATAAATACCTAGTAGGTAGGTAAATATTTGTATTTATAAACACTGCTATTACATTTTCAAACTTTGAGTGTAAAAATTAAAAATTTTAATAATTTTAAAAATGTCAACTAAAAATAACTTATATACCTACACATTTTTGTTACCATGATGAGTTTTATAAACAATTTGATCTTAAAACAGTTACCTACTCATGAAAAAATTAATAACGAAGTAGGTACTTCCGAAATTTTTTGATTGCAATAGCAGAAAAAACTTAAACCTTATATTTAATTATCGAACTTTTTTATTTATAAATACAATTTTTATGATACGTTTATCTAAAATAAACTAAGAAAAGTAGAAGAATTTAAATGTCTATAAATAGTACAAAACTACAAAAAACTTAAAATATTTGAAAATTAAAATCATATAATATTCCAATATGAATATATTTGCAAGTTTTTAAAAATAAATCAGTTTTGAATTAAAAAATATTTTGATTTTGTTGAAAACTTAATTAGCATAACATTTCTGTTTTTCTCTATTGTTTTTATTTTTCAGAACACTTTGAAAACTACTGCGATTTTTATTAAATTTTCTACGAAATGTTAAAAGAGCGAAGCATTATTTTTTTTTATCTAACGTGTACAATGAAAAAAATCAATTCTTTGTAACATCAATACATTTATCTCTGCACTCATTATCTAAAACATTAAACCTACATGAATACTTTGTATAGTATCTACCTATTTGTAATAAACTAATAACTTATAAATTAATAACCATAAAAAGAACCCAAACATTTTTAGGGGTATTTGAAATTTGTACACGGAATCCCCAAAACATGTTCTGTATACTATGTGTGCAGTCGTAAGCCGTTAATATTTTGTCAAAAATCGACATTATTTATATCTAATTTATTAGATCTAATTTGTCATGGTATTTAGTACTTATAGGTATCTGTGAATTCAGCCGATAATCCACGATGTTTTTTTACCATGATTAAAGATATTTAATCATGATTTTTTACCAACATGGCAATATTTTCGTTTTGATACCTATAAAATATAATTTTTGAATCAATTCTTTATTGTTTGACTAATATTGTCCGAGAACCGTTGCGTGGCAACCTGTAGAAACCTACACTACTATACCAGCTTATGATGGCTTATACATACACCATTACGATTACATATTATTATGGTTTTATCAATTTTCGACTAGCTATTTATACAAACAGTTAACTCACTATTCAGTATTCACTATTCAATACAAATCTATGTTTTTTATGTTGCAGTGTTAGATTGAAGACCAAAAACTGTCATTATAAACAATTAATAAAACAAATTAATGATAAACGATAAAAATACCTAATTAAATGTTATTCATTTGGCCACACACCCAACTCATTTCTAATACCACCATGGATTTATTTGAGACGTGGGAAGATCAAGAAATCCAATTTGATTTAAGTATTAGGTATGTAAATATGTAATTATTATTTATTTAATTATAATACTTAATATGATAGTTAAATGAGTTGAAGCATAAGTATTCACCTAAGTCATTTTTTCCCAATTTATTCATAAATATAGTTAAATATTTTCTAAGTTCTTAGGATAATTTATCTTAAATAACCAATATTATTGTATACTATGACTTTGTACAATAATTGTATTATAAGCCTTTATATTGACTATCATTTTAAAAATGTAGACATTTTATTTAAAAAATTGTTTTATTCTAGCAAAGCGTTAAAGATGAGAAATGGAGAAAAAATAATTGATCGTTTAGAATTTATTGAAGATACAAAAGGAAATAGTGGTGATAAAGGTGTACTTGTTATTACAAATTTGAGAACAATTTGGCATTCAATGACTTTAGCAAGAATAAGTTTATGTGAGAAAATTATTTATAATTATTATTCATAATAGCATACAATTAATTTATTCATAAATATTATGTAAATCATTATATAAATATTATTTTATACCCATAATGTATATAGCTATTGGTTACAATTGTATACAGGATGTTTCTACAAGAATTGTTAACTCGGTTAGTGATAAAATATTTTATAATATTAATAATATTATAGAAATGTGCATAAAAGTAAATTGCTTAAGAATAAAAACGTAAATTATTTGTATTTTAGAGATTAAAAGGAATAACAGAAGCAATTTATATTCAAGCTAAATACAATGGATTAAGATATGAATTTGTTTTTACAAATTTGATACCTGGTAATACAAGGCATTTCACATCATTTATTGGAGTTTTCAAGTATACAGTTATTACAAAAACATTATTTTACAATTTACAGTATTCATAGCAGTTGTACATTTAATTTGGTTTCAGAGCTTATAATTCTAGTAGACTTTACCGAGAATTAAAACTTAGGGGAGCAATATTGAAGAACGGACGTTTAAGGCTATTGATGTTTGAAAAAATGTATTCAGCCGTTAATGGTGTATGGAATTTATCTAGCGAACAAGTAATCAACTATTATCAATAAAAAAATTTATTTATTTTTTAAATTAATAATCATGGTTATAATTGTTTGGCTTATAATTTGTAAATAAAATAAATCATCAGGGAAATTTGGGAACATTTATAGTAACAAATATTCGATTAGTGTGGTATGCAGAAAGTAATGAGACATTCAATATATCGCTTCCATACATTCATATAAACTCTGTATGTTAAAATTAATTAAAAAAATTAAAATTTAATCCAATTTAAAATTAATAAATAATATTTTTGTACTAGATAAAAATTAGGGAATCTAAATTTGGTGAAGTTTTAGTGATAGAAACAAATGGTTACAGTGGAGCCTTTACACTTGGATTTCGAATAGATCCCAAGGACCGATTACGATCAGTTACTAAAGAACTATCATCATTGTTTCATATTCATGCCCAATCGCCAGAATTTGGAGTACATTTTGTTACTACTGATCAGGTTTTTTTTTTTGTATTAACATTGTTATAACATGTACATTTATTAAATTACACTTAATATTTTTAGATAGAAAGTAATGAACCCATTCTAACTCCATCAACACTTCCAAACTATGATGAATTTGAAGACGAGAATACAATAGGTGTTTCAAATACTTTAGCTGCATATAGTGTAAGTAAAACAGGTAAAGAAGATGGACTTCCACAATATGATTCTACTATAGGTTTAGCAATTGAAACATTGCCAGATGGTTATACAATGGCATCTTTGTGGGAAGTTATACCGAGTACCAATAATAAATAATACATCATGTACCTATTAAAAAATGTCTTATATTTATAATTATAGTATAATTTTTTTCAAGTGAACAAATTACAAAAGTTTTTAATATTCAGATTTAGCATACCAATCTGTATGAAATATAACGACCAGCAGTTTCAGAATTTCGTACAATTTTTACCACCTGTGAACAAAAAATAGATTCGTTTCAATGATTTATAATATAATTAAATACCTATAATTTGTAATAATAGTAGTATTTGAATTGTTACAAAATAATTATAACCCTACCATTTTTTTTTTTGATTTCACAACGTGTAAACAATTTTTTTTTGGCATATGTCAAATAATATTATTTAAGATAGAGATGTGAGTGCTGTAAATTTACCGGTAAAAAAAAATTGATAAAATTTACGGTAAATTTTTTTTTTTTGGTAAAAAATGTTGTTGCCCCTCTAATCAAATGAAATCAAAAACGCCTAGTATGAATTGTAAAGAGATATCTATATATTATGATAATGTGATAATATACTATTATTAATACAAAAGTTAAGTCTAAATATAAATGTTTTGACTTAATAAGAAATAAAGGTTATGTGAATTTTGATACTTTAATTTAATTTAAATTATTTATTAATTGTAATATGAATAATTCAATATTTATATTTCATAATATGTACTTATTACTAATGTCTAATACAGAAAAATAGATATTTTAGATACATTCTTGAAATTTTTTGTTAGTTATTATTATAAGAAAGAACTAGATTTAACAAGTAGGTACACAAAATTAGTACCTAATACAAATCATATTTACTAATGTCTAATAGTACAAAGTAACAATGACTCCAAGATTTAGCTATTTTACCATTTTTACCACATTTTTGGTAAATTTACAGATATTTTTTTTTACGCAAATTCTCCATCTCTAATTTAAGAAGATTTAGTGTTCTACAATCAGCTTTTCTCTCTGACTCATAAACTGTCAAATACCAAAGTGAAAATGAGTGTTTTAGAGAGAAAACATTTAGTTTATTAATATCTTTTTAGATGTATTATATTAGGTATAATTGATGTTTCACAATGACAAACAAATTTTGCTAATTATAATAATGATATTTAGTCCATTACAAAATAAATACCAAACTCTTTGTAAATTGAAATATGATTGTATGAAATCCAAATAAGATTTTTTAATAATAAGTAATAACCATAGGCGCAATTAGGTAGGGGTTTGGGGGTCTTAGCCCCCCAAATATTAGGCAAGCCCCCTCAAATATTATTATTATTTTAGATATTACCAATGTTGCACGTTCCATAAACAAAATATATATGCATTGCATTTGTTCTAGCTCCCTCAAAAATTTGACCCTAGTTGCGCCTATGGTAATAACAATTTAATAAAAACAATTGGTATTATTAAGCATATGCAAATTATGTTAATTAACATTATTTGTGGTGAATGTGTTAAATTGATTATCAGACTTAAACTCTAAGTATTGTTACATTATCTCTGTTATTAGTACCGCCAAAGTATTTAAAAAAATATTATGAAATCACATATTGAGGCCATCTTTCCATTTTTTTTTTTTTTGAATTTCAATACAATATCAGCAATTAGGACTATTTTAAAAATTATTTACTATTTTACTTATTAGCTATTACTCATTATTAAGCATTCATATGATTCCGTTCATCTATAAAATAGATCTACAGCCTAGTCCAAGACCCAAGTACCCCATGGTGGGCCTTCCCATCTAAACAATTTTGTAGGTCGTTGATAAATTAGGTGATTAGCACAATGTGTTATCATGAATTATATCAAATCAAATATATTGTAAGTATTTATTTATAAATAATATTTGGTCTTACTTGTCCTCTTTTTAAGCCAAAGTAACGAGAAACTGGATCACCAACTTGAATTCTCATGAGCTGGTTTTCTTTTAATTTGCTGATTTATTTTAATTAAAGAAAATTACGTACATATAAATAAGATTGATATACTAATATGGTTTTTAAAAAATAAATATTATAAAAAAACACATAAATAGACAAGAACTGGTATATAACAATAGCAGTACAATATTTATTGAAACATGAAACATTAATGTAATACAACTACAAGCATACTTATTTAGTTATTTATAATGACTGTAAATTAATGTAGAAATGTATAATTATATCTATACCAAACATGGTAAAAAATTATAGCATGTGCACATAGAACATACCCATGTACAATAAAGTTAAATATTCTAATTATATTATAAAATATAAATTTTTGGATCTTTTTAATTAGCGTAGTAACTAGTACTATAGAAATTGTACACTAATATATAAATAAAGAATATAGCACCTCGTTATATTTTCACAATAAGTATACACTCAGTTCTTGTCTATTAGCAACTTTTCATTTTTGTAATTAATTAGCAAAACACACTTAAAACTAACTTAATATCGTTCTACTTGGTTTCAATAATACAATGAAACTGACAATTTTCGCAACATAATAACATGCATGATTAGTATCCTATGTTGATAGATGTAGACACTACACTACCAACAAATCTACAAAAAAGGTTGAGAAACGATTAGTATTGGATTTATGCCTGTCTCTCATAAAAATACATTTTGAATTAGCAAAATAACAATAGACACAATGACTGAGTCAAGTAATGACAATATTGCTGAAATCTTTAACACGTTGACTGCCACATGGCCGCCAGCGGTCATCTGCAATTCTCAAATTTTACGAATTTGTGACCGCCGGCGCCCATAGTTCAACATTACTACCATGCCATATGACCGCCAGCGACCATAAATGAATTTGGTTTTATATTAACTTTTCTATGGTGCTACAAGAATGCACTAAAACCAGGACCGTGGTGTAGCGGGAATCATTACAATTTTTTTGATATAATACATTTTTTTTTTTGCATTTTTTTTTTTATTTTTCTATTTTTTCAAATATTTGAGGTATACAAATTTGGAATACATTGAAAAATATGCTTGGCGTATAACAAATACCAATTGAATGACCGCCGGCTAAAGATGTAAAATTTACGTAAATTTTTTTTTTGGTAATTTACTGAGAAAAATTTACGTAAATTCTGTAAATTTGGTTAATTTTGATAATTTTTGTATGTCACCATAGTAACACCCATGGACCTATTAACTGATGGACAGCGCCTACCACACCACCCTGCCTACATTTCATGGTGACGAGATAGAGTGAGAGAGAAAGAACTATGCGTTTGGGCATATCATGGAGGACAATTGGCATTAAGTATTTTCAGCCATGCGTATTAGCGTATTATCAATATTATTAGGACTTTGGTATTATCATTGTTATTAATATCATAATATATTATAATAATAATAATTAATAAATATTAATAATGTATTAATGTAATAAAATATTATATATTTTACATTTTTAGTTTTTACTTAATTAGAATTAATTATGGATGAAAATACTAATGTAATTGGTCCTCCATGATATGCCCAAACGCATAGTTCTTTCTCTATCTACTACATCGACCACGGGTTTCTCTCTCTAAGCGCTGTCCA